>OZ030019.1:54517500-54785000 GCA_964023405.1 Apodemus agrarius
TGAGTCTTTGATGACAGCTGACACTGGCAGTATACTGGAGACGCCACGCCCCGGCCTACTCTCTGTATTTATAGAGCTTTTTAGCACAAAGGCATTTTCATCAAAGTACTTTAAGAGCTGGGCACACCCTGTCACACACACAAGAGCTCCATGAAAGCAACTCCAAGTTCCCAGCAGCCCGAGGCCTGAGCTGGCAAACAGGAATGCTCTGGAACACACTCCCTGGCCACAGGCAAGGAGCCCAGCTTGAGACTGGTGGGAAGAATGACATCAGGCCGCGCCAGCCGGATCCCTGCTGAGGGGCCCTGACCTGTTTCTGGAAGACACCGCAGCAGACTCACCAGGGTTGACCATGTGCCAGACCCTCTTCGGCTCCTTACGTGTATTATCTCATCTAATCCTGAAATCATTCCCATTGAACTGGAGAAGCAGCTGAGGTTAGGAGGCAAATCACCAGCCTCAGGACCTTCGCCAGGAAGAGCTAACGTCAACCAAGAGTCAGACCCACCTGTGTCAGGTGTCTCATCCCTTTTGGATGTTGCCCTAATACGTGAGCTCAGTGTACCGGAGAAGACAGTTTTTTAAGATCGCAGGTGCATTAGTGGCTGTAGGTTTACTTGTATTGCTTGGCTTAAAAATAAGCACTATGCCTCAGTATAGTGCAAAACCAGCCTAGAAGTTGCCCACGGAAGCTGAAATTTTAGTAGGAGTGTTAGTTCTCTCAAGGGTCCCCATGACCCCTGCTGAAGTTGTGCTGGGAGTGGCCCATATCAAAATTTGTCTGTTTTCCAGTTTTTTATATGAGACATTTGCACAAGTTTAAGGACAGAGGACTTGCCACCTGATGAGTTTGGGGGAAGTTATTAGGTTCCAAGGAATCTGACCAATCTGTGACCTTAGCATGTGTCAGCATAAGAAAGTAGTAGAACCTAGTTGTAGGAACTGGGCCACTGTCTTAGTCAGGGTGTCTATTCCTGCACAAACATCATGATGAAGAAGCAAGTTGGGGGAGGAAAGGGTTTATCCAGCTTACACTTCCACACAGTTGTTTATCACCAAAGGAGGTCAGGACTGGAACTCAAGCAGGTCAGGAAGCAGGAGCTGATGCAGAGGCCATGGAGGGATGTTACTTACTGGCTTGATTCCCCTGGCTTACTCAGCCTGTTATCTTATAGAACCCAAGAATACCAGCCTAGGGATGGCACCACCCACAATGGGCCCTTCCCTCCTTGATCACTAATTGGGAAAGTGCCCCACAGCTGGATCTCATGGAGGCATTTCCCCAACTGAAGCTCCTTTCTCTGTGATAACTCCAGCCTGTGTCAAGTTGACACACAAAACCAGCCAGTACTGAGGGCACACCCTGAAAAGACATAGTGCATCCTCTTACCCCTTCTGTCTCAGTCTGTCTCTCTACTTCCTGGTCCTCACGAGGTTCTGACACACGTTCTCACTACCATGATATTCTGTGTTGCCACCTCAGGCCCAAAGAATGGAGTCAGCTTTCTAACACTGACTCAAATTGTATTAGGAAACGAATCTGCATGGTTGAAATGTGTGTGTGCGCATGCCCGCGCGCGCACGCACATGTATTTGCCTGTGTGTGGAGGCCAGAAGTTGACGGCAGGGATCTTCCTTCATGGCTTCTCCATTTTAGCTTGTTGAGACAGGCTCTGCCTCTGAACTCAAAGACTCGGCCCACCTGAGTGACCAGTGAGAATCCGAGATCTTCCTCGGTGCTGAAACTCTCTATGCGTGCCTTCTGCCATGACTGGCATGTTTGTGGGCAGTGGGAATCTGAACTCAGCTCCTCACATTTGCACAGCAAGCAGTTTAGCAGTTCAGCCATCTCCCTGGGCACTTTATTATATATTTTTTTTAAATAATAACTCTTTAAGAGCTAATTTGCAAATTTTTCATAAATTTAATAATTAGGCCTTAGGATTTCACAAGCTGGTCCTGGCGTAACACTAAGGCCCCTGCACTGATCCAAGAGCAGGAGACTTGTACCACGAGCCAAGTGGTTAGTTGGGACATGATCAAAAGGGACCAGATTTGGGATATAGAATGCTGGAACACAGATTTTTCTGGTAGGTTCCATGTGGAATAGGAGAAATTGAAGAAAAGCGGAGGGGACACGCCTGCCCTTATGTCTGCTCCAAAGCTCTGCTCTCCACCTCGATACCTGATCCAAGGCTCTGCTTTCCCTGCCTCCCCACAAGGTGCCAGTGGTGAAAATACCAAACTCATGCATTCCCCTTTGTCATGTTCATTTTCCACACTTCAGCCCACACTATGAAAGAGCCCTGAGGTGGAAGGCTTTAGTCATTTGCTAAGTTCTTGCTTCCCACAAAGCCAGGTTTGTAACATTATCACCTTTAGTTATGAAAAATAGTATATTTGTTTCAGTTTCATGGAGGGGGGGCGAAAGGGGTGTAGAGTTGATGCAGGGAATAGAAGATCAAAGAAGTATAGGCCTGATGCTGCTTGTGTTCTAGTGCTAATAGCGTTTCCGAAAGACCCACTTGCTCAGAGTCCACATGGAGATAAAGATGCCAACAGCTAGCTGGGTAGGAGAGACATAGGTGGTAGGATCCCTGGGCTTGAGGGTTGGGTCTGAGGAAAACCAAGAGGGAGAGGGAGAGAGAGAGGAAGGGGTGGAGGAGGGGAAGAGAAGCAGCCACGGGTTAGGTGAGTCATGAAAGACATGGCCCGGAGGGCTGCGAAGAGCAGCCCAGATAAAATAGAGCAAACAATAACTCAGAGTGATTGATAGGAGACAGATTTTAGTAGCATAGAGGGTAGATAGCTGCCTAACTGCTGTGCTGTTTAAGGCTTATTAGAAATATAAAGGTTGTGTGTGGCTTTTATCCAGGAACTAAATGGTCAAAGGCAGGGTAGAAACGCCGGATTGGGATTAAAATTTTTACAACAACAACAACAACAAAAAAGGGTGAGGAAGAAGAGGGAAGAGAAAAAAGAGAAAAACGAGAAAAAAGAGAAAAAAGAGAAAGAGGGGGAAGAAGGTAGGTATCCCCAGGTTTGAGAGAGCAGAGCGGGGTGTCCATCCTGACCACAAACAGCCCTTTTGCCTGTTCTCGCCCATAATTCCAGTAGGTTATAATGAGCATACGTTAGACTCCATATGATACAAATCTAAAGGGCAAACAAAGGCCTGTCAAGTTTTTAAAAATGCATCAAGTGAATTAATCTCTGAAAGAGAGCCTCGGGAGTAGGAACTCTCACGTGGCAACTGCCTTAGCAGGAGGACCCAAGAGGACAGCAGAGCACAGGGCCCAGAGCAGGCATTCAGCGCTCCTGGAAGCCTCCCTGGTGTGGGCGAATGCGGCCTGACCCTTGATTTCTCTCTACTTCCATGTGGGCAAGCTTGTCCGTGCAGTGGGACTACACATACTGTGCCACACCTCTCCTCTCTGAATTGTGATGATGATCAAAGAGCCAGGGCAGAAACCAAACATCTGTCGGTCTGGCTCAAGGGTTACTCGTGTCTCCATCACAAGCTTTGCTAGAGAATTTTGGTGGAGGCTGCTGTAGCTGTGTGCGGAGAAACATCGATGTTCTTTTTAAAGAAGTCCAAACTAGGAGTTCTCCCAAGAGTGCTGGAATAGCTCCGAAGGCTAGACACCTAGACACAGCAGCTGCCTCCACGGAAGTCTTTAATCAGCGTGTTCAGGACTCATTGTGACTCAGCACAGTTAATTCTGTACTTGACAAGCCTTACTGAAAATAATTAACAAGGGCCTGCTGTGGTCCAATGGGGAGAGGCAAGCTAAAACGACACCTTGAGTCAGGCAGCAGCGTTACAGGCTCCCTCTCCGTCTAAGCCTCGCTCCTGGCAGTTCACTCTGTGGAAAGAGGAGAAATCAGAGAGACTGAGCAGGCCCCGGCCTGCCGGGCAGGACGGTGAGAGCACGAGGAGGCCTTTCCTGGGGTCAGCCGAGTGTCCTTCAGGCTCTGCTATGCTTTGTGCAGCCCCATGATCCTCGTGACAATATAAGACATCTCATATTGACAGCCTCGAAGGGTTCCTGTGTTAATCGATAGCTGCACTCCCTCCCCCTGCCTTTGGCTAAAAGCTAGAGAGACAGGCTGGAGCATATGTGATTATTAGAATTTAATTATACATCACATTGATTTTTAATTAGAACTCGTATGAGGGTCTCATCTATTAAAGTACTTCAGCTGGCAAAGTGTGTTGCCTGGTCCAGCAAGTGATTTGAGATGTACTGCTTCCTTTGACCTCTGACCTTCTTGATGAAGAGGAAAGCCTGCTAGGCAACCCACTCTAGGTGGGTGAAGACCTGGAAAACGCCCATTTCTCTATGCCCTATCCACATTCCAAACTGCAGCTTCTAAGACCCATCTTGGAGAACCAACAATGAGGGGCTCCTGGCTTGTTAGAATTCAGTCCAGTGAAAAGTGCGATCAGGACAGTTCCTTAGTCTCAGAGTCCCAATGTAGATTTAAAATCAGATCTGCTTCATTCGACAACATTTCCAAGTGGTACAGGGATGCTGCAGGGAGCCCAGGGTGGCCTTGCCTTGGTGTCCCAGTGCTGAGAGACAAGAGCTTGGCCGGCCGGCGACAAGGTCCGAGTCAGATCCAAAGGTCTCATTGAGCTGCAATCTTCCACAGAAGGCCTTAGACACAGCCTTGACTTCTAAAATTTCTGCCTTTTTTACAAAGTTGCTCTGGGGTGTAAAAGCTACCCAAACTGGCTGAACTATCAGTACTGCTCGTCACTGCTGGCCAAGACAGAGGCAACTTCATAGCAGCTGATGTCCTCAGACATGTAATAACATGTCTCCATGGATGATGAGGTTACAAGTTATGAGCTGAGGGTATCCTAAGCTGAAAATGAATTGAATATCCCAGTCCATGCACCTTCCTAGCCTACCAACAATGTGCCATGGAATACTAGCTGATTTCCTAGTGATCTCGAGGCTACCCAGAGGCTTCACCTCGCAGGAGGTATCTTGATAGCTAAGGGAAGGATTGAAACTCAAACTTTGACACTCTTCCTCCTGAGTACGTCTGGCCTTCCCAGGGCTGCGAGGTTGAAAAACCATTAAGTAGAATCATCATAAGCCAGGGATCATCTGTAATTACTTTAATCACAGCATCAGCTACATTCCAGGCAAGGTGCTTGCTGTATTTACATGGCTTGTCTTGGATGTATCTTCATTTTACAAGTAAGAAAACCTCAACACGGACCATCTAAGCATCAAATGGAGCTCATACCATGGGTTATCTTGGGCTGGGGTTGCACCCTACCCTCCTCAGTGAGACCTGCCTGTCACCTCCTTCACACCTGCCAGGAATAAGCAGGGGACACTGGCCAGCTCTGTGACAGCACAGCCACCTCACTTCTTTTCCTCTACACTGCCCTGAATCCCAGTTCCTCACACTGCTCCCCCCCACCTTCTTCATGACTAACACTAACCTGAGTGAGAGTGCCCTGCCTCCCAGCGTCTGCCCAGAATTCCCTTTCTCTCACCTGCTCACCCATTCAGCCCTCAGTGTACCTAGGGAGCTTCTAACACAGGCCAGCCACTGGGCTACATGCTGGCCATGACTGAAGTGTGTCTTCGGCCAAGATAACCACAGGAACGGATGGGAGAGCGGACTGCTGCAAACAGCATAAGATCATGAGCTCTCCCAAGAAAAGATCAAAATGTAAAATTCAAATATGGCACCCACGGAATGTATGTCTCCTGTGCAAAGTTGGGGAGTCAATGCTAAATGAGTAGATGCTAAATACCATGGGAAGGACTATCCAAGCTGCTCTTGAGTGGAAGGTCCTAGGTCCTAAGTGTCTTATAGATGATTGACTGAAAATGTACAGTCTCTAGAGCCCAACTTCAAGCTCCACTACTTGTTTCATTTATATGTGCATATAAGTATATGTGGCATATATATGTATATATAAGTGTATATATATATATGTATATATATGTACATCTGTATCTATATGCCACAAACTCATATATGCCATTTCTCTGATGAGAGTGAGAGTATTGGTGGCTTTTTCAAGATGTGTGCATGTGTGTGTGAGTGTGAGTGAGTGTGTGTGTGTGTGTATGTGTGTGTGTGTATGTATATATATGTACATATGTATATATATGTCACAAACTCATATATGCCATTTCTCTGATGAGAGTGAGAGTATTGGTGGCTTTTTCAAGATGTGTGCATGTGTGTGTGAGTGTGAGTGTGTGTGTGTGTGTGTGTGTGTGTGTGTATATACACTCAGGTAGCCCCAAAGGACATATAAGAACATAAGAGAGCATCAGAGCCCCTAAAGCTGGAGTTACGGGGGGGTTGTGCCACCTGACATGGGTGCTGGGATGTGAGCTCCATCATCACGGTGTAGCAGCAAGTGTTCTAAGGGCTGCACCATCTCTCCAGACCCACCTCGTGGCGTTATCATCTTCCTTTGTGTACTTCTTATTTATCTCAGCCAGACTATTAGGGGTTGCATCTGAAGTGTTCCCCCAAGAAAGCTAATCTGTGGAAGATTTGGTCCCAGCATCAGGCATGGTGAAAAAGTAGGGGAAGCATTAGCAGTTTGGGCCTAGTGGGACATTATTAGCTGGGGCCACTAGACCATTAGCTGGGGACACTGGGATCCCGGCCTCCCACTGTCTCTTGCTTCCCAGCCATTATGAAGTGGACAGTTTCCTCTGCCTCATACTCTACCTCACCACAGACTCAGAAGGAAAAGGACCATAGACTGAAACTTTGCCAAAGACATCTTTCCTCCTTTTAAATTGTTTGTCTCAGACATCTTGTGTCAGTGGCAGTAGGCTGACTTCCTTCCTTCCTTCCCCATGTCAGCCATAGGTCTTTTCTCCTGCATATGTCTTCACACCATAAGCAGTCCACGTCCTGGACAAGCAGAAGCATCCTGTAATGTAAATCCCTCCAACATAACAGAGTCCTGCCTCCTAGCCAGAGATTAGCTCCTTACCCCAAGTCTGAGCCTTCATAGTCAACATGGGCTGCAGCCACCCAGAAGACCTGAGGGCCACCACGCCTACTCGGAGGTCAGCAGTTTGAAATCACCACTCAACAGAGAGATGACAAAGGGACTATTTCTCTGAAATCAAGTACCAAACCATCGTCAAATGCCATAGAGAGGCTCAAGATACCTCAGCAAGTCTATTTTAATCTGTGAAACTTGAGGATGTCTTCTATTGACAAACTTTGCAGATGGGAGGAAGATAACAAAAAGGAGAGACTCTTCTGAGTTGTTCTTTGATGTAACCGTGAATGTTCTAAGGAGGGGGCAGAAAGGGAGTTCAGATGGAAAGGGAAGGAATATGATGTCAGAGACAGGGATGGTAGCGGTGTATCCACAAACTAAGAAAACTCCATCGGCTACCAGAGCTGGAAATGACAGTGGACAGCTGCTCCCCCTGGAACCTCGTCAGGGACCCAAGCCTCCTCCCGTGCCTTGATTTTGGCCAACCAAAACCGAACTTGTACTTCAGGCAAGAGAACAAATTTTGAACATATGCACGAAAATTAATTTGAAAATTAATTTGCATTGTGTTATACCTTTATATATATATACATATATATATGTATATATATACATATATATGTATACACACACACACACACACACACACACACACACACACACACACATCTTGGAATACAACAGCAAGTGTGGAAATAATGTGAGCCAAAAACTAAAGTACAGTTTGTTACTCCTGTCTGAGACTCAGAACCACTGAAACCTAGTTCAGAACTTCCCGATCCTTAATGAAATAAAAACTGTACATGTGTTATAAATGGGAAGACAATCGGTTTTCCTAATTTTTCCTTTCTCCCAAAGTGTATATTCTAGGGAGATGGGTGGAGGGGAGCCTTTCTTCGGCTCTTCATTATGACACTTCTCTAGTCTCCTTCTCCAGCCCCTTCACCTACCATCAGAAGACATGAGCATGAGGTTACGGGCTCTTGCAGTGCTTTGCAGCTCATATTTAACAAACAAGGTATTGCAGCGTAGGGAGTAGGGCACAGAGAAACTGCAGGGGAAGGTATGAGCTGGAGCTCAAGATGCTGTTCATTGTGCTGGGAAGGGGGTTTCATTTGAGCTTGACATTGAATAGAAACAACACAGCTTGACATTGAATAGAAACAACACAGAGCCATCCATGTGCAACAACCCATTGATTTTTAAATTAAAAACGTACATCCAAGGAGTTCGAATCTGATATAGCAGTGTAGTGAAAGCAAATCCATTTAGATAAAAAAGATATAAACCATGCCCAGAGCTTTCAGCAGGCGGCTGGCAAGGACACGCGATGTAACCCTGTTTCTTTTATAACTATCTTCTCCAAGAAGCTCCCATCCTCCACGTGCCTGCCTTCGCTTGTGAAATGCCTTCAATTTGACTTACTTGCAGATGCTGGGGCTGCGTCACCACTGTCATCTCACTCAGGGAAACTATTCCGCCATCTTCTTTTCTGGCTATAGAGTGCAGGGACTTTCTCTGACCTCTGGTATCCATCTTAGAATTTATTTCTCTTTTGTATATTTCAAGCTTTCTTCTCTGAATAAAACACGATTAAAACTTATTGCTAGTATGGTTAAAACATACACATACATTTGTTGTGTGTGTATTTACATATACTGTATATATTATTTATATACTATAATTACATTACAGATGTATATTGTATGCATATACAGTGTGCTTTTATAGTCTCAAAGGCTTGCCACTGAGCCAACTGTGACGGCACACACCCATCATCCATGCTCGTGGGAGAAAGAGGCAGGAAGATCTCACGAGCTTGAGACCAGTCTGCACTCCTCGGTAGAGAGGAAGAAGGAGAGATGGAGGAGGCTTCTGGGAAAAAAAACAAAAAACCTCAAAGCATTAACATATTTTCTTCCAAACGTCTATAAATCTTTAGCTTCCTCCCATTCTGCTAACTTTCACGTACAATGAAGTCTGAAAAGAAGTTGCCAGAATCCTGCTGTGGTTTGAGTGTGAAATGGCCCTACTGGCCCATGTGTTTGAACACTTGGTCCCTAGTTGGTGACACTGTCTCAAGAGATTGCAGAGCCTTTGGAATGTGTGTCCTCGGTGCCAGAGGGGGTTTCTGGGCATGACCCTGACTGCTTCTGATAGCAGCTCAAGTACTCTGCGTCTCGGTCCATCAAGACAAGACACAAGAGCCACTCTCAGTGCCCAAAGCCGCCCCTGGAAGGAAGGACTCCAGCCTCTGAAAAGTGACAAGCCCCTCGTCCTCAGTGTGTTGTGCTGTTGAGACTAGCCACTAACACAATCCCACAAAAATAGCCTGTTCTTGGGTGTTTATCCTAGATATTTCTGGATAGCATACTGCAAAGAAAGCAGCCATCGTGTAGCTCTCCACAGAAGGGACTAGGCTGATACAGTGAGGTCTCAAACTCACTGTGGGAAGTCACACACGCATTTCAAAACCTTGTCCAGTCGTAGAGATTTCGCCAATGACAACCGACCATAATGAAGGTTTATTTTTCTTTAGGTTAGACCTGATTTTTTTTTTCTTGTTGACAGATATAATTGCAATTTCTGGGCCTGGGGGGTGGGGTGGGGGACACTTGTGACAACAATAATACTATTTTTTAAGACAAGAGAGCCCTAACTTTTAAATTAACTTGTTTATTGTCTATGAGTATATGTGAGTGAGCATGTATCAGGGTGCCAACTTATAAATGTCACTTCTCTCTTCCACTTTGTTCTTCTTAAGGATCGAACTCAGTTCCCGAACTTGGTAGGAAGCACCTTTATCATTCTGCCAGGCCATTAGTTTAGTTTTAGTGTTAATTCCTTTAACATAATATACTATCCATGAATACATTGTCAGGATATACAGTAAATACAATTTTAGTATTACCCTCATTAATGTTAGAGTACTGAGTTCTTTTTTTTCAAATATCCTGGCAGATTTCTCTCCTTCCCACATACAAATGTCATGATGCAACTTCTGCAGAGTTTTACCACAGCCAAGTGTTTCTCCTGGAGGCTGTGGAGGGCGACATTCAGGGCCCTCCCGCGCCCTTTCTGTGGAGAGCAAAGGCCAATTATAATCCCACTGCATCGTGAATGAGGCTTTAATACACACGTAATATGTGTGTAACTGCACCAAACCATAACTAATTTTAATTTTGAGAGCGCTTGCTCTCCCACACTCACAGAGAGCAAGGCTGCTTGTTTGTTTGCGATGTCAGAAATTCGTCTTTTCAAAGGGATGCATAGGTCTCATTGTGATTTCCCTCAGTGAACAGGCACGGGCTGCAAATGAATAATTTCAGTACTTTTCCGAAAACAAGGACGGAAACAAGCTCTCCATTCTGTGGTACGCGCTAGCATCTTTACATCTATGAAGGGAAGCTGGCCAAGATGTCCTCTGGAGAGAAGCTACACAAGTTCAGCTAAGAGACTTCCTGGCGTCATTAGCCCATTAATTAATAGCCAAGAAGACATAGGAAGATTTATAAAGGATGTTTGCTCTTAAGTGTAATATAGTTTCTTGAGGTCACCACACAAACTTGTAAAATACATACATACATACATATACATACATACATACATACATACATACCATAAGAAGTAACAAAGAGGAGACTAGACTATTTCCTTCGAGTCTGTAAGATGGTCTATGTTAATTGTGGTCCTGCCTTCTAGTCCAGGGATAAAGTGATTTGGAGATAATGAGGAGTGAGCAGTTCAGTCCTCACTTTGTTATTTTGTCACAGGAACTGAATTTCCCAGTGCATATGGCTTGGAGTCCAAAACTGTGGTGAGCCCACCTCTGTGTAGGGCGAGAGTTGGTTTGCCCACAAAACTGCTATCAGTGTGCAGAATTTCAAATATTTGGCACCTTTTGTTAGATTCTACTGTGCTCTGAAGAATGACAGTTTGCTTCTGAGGTTTTTTTATGGAAAATGTAGGCGTGCATTGATTTGCTGCTTATGGATTCATAGATAGATAGTGCCCAGGTCTAGAGATCAAAAAATCAGGATGGGATCTGCCAGATTTTGTCTACTTTTTGAGTCGTGGAAAGAGATTCATAAAGCACGTATTCCACAGCCTGAGACTTTCCACTTTCCATTGTGATAAAGTCACTATGGTTCATAGAATTATCTGGTTTTCAACAAATTGTTAAATGTGATTTTTGTTTGTATTACTTCTGTAAGACTTTTTGCTTTTAAAAAATTGACAATTTTTACAAATAAAAAAGAACAGTTTTTTTTTGTCAGAGCATGAAATGTAGTATTTAGTTTGAAAAAAAATGTTATTGTGACAATAATATATGTAATAAATCAGAAAAGAATGAAATGTACTATAAGCCCAAAACAGTAGAAACTGTAAGTCAGACACACCTGAAGCTTCTGATCCCACTCCTAATGTATCAAAATTATTGCTGTCCTAGATGTATAGATAGCTTAGAAAAATATCAACCATCACAAAGAAGAAACAAAAAAATCTACACTCAAAACCAAGAAAAAAAGAAATAGAAATACTTTAGAACTTAATAAATAATTGAAAACCTATAAACTAATTTAAATAGTGTCTTAAAACACATAGCAAAATGAGAGTTTGATGAACTATTTCCAAGAAAATTATGTAAAATGAAATAAATAATCCAGATTTAAAAACAAAACAAAACAAGAAATTCTATTTAAGAAGAGTACTACATCGCCGGGCGTGGTGGCGCACACCTGTAATCCCAGCACTTGGAAGGCAGAGGCAGGTAGATTTCTGAGTTCGAGGCCAGCCTGGTCTACAGAGTGAGTTCCAGGACAGCCAGGGCTACACAGAGAAGCCCTGTCTCGAAAAACCAAAAAAAAAAAAAAAAAAAAAAAAAAGAAGAGTACTACAACTCATGATAACATATAAAAAAGTCCACTAGGGACAATTAAATTTAAAACACACCAAGCTGGAAACACTGAGAATTGATAGCAATCACCAGTAGTTCACAGAGAAAAGCATTCCATTTCTCATTTTAAAACATATCAGTAGCAGACATCTCATGAACAACAATTTGCTTTTTTACAGACATGACTTCTCTATTAGCTTCGCTGTCCTGAAACTCTCTGTGCAGACCAGGTTGGCCCCAAACCTCACCTGCCTCTGCCTCTGCCTCTGCCTCTGCCTCTGCCTCTGCCTCTGCCTCTGCCTCTGCCTCTACCTCTGCCTCTGCCTCTGCCTCTGCCTCTGCCTCTGCCTCTGCCTCTGCCTCTGCCTCTGCCTCTGCCTCTGCCTCCCCAGTGCTAAGACTAAAAGCATGTTCTACTACACTTGGCTATGCACATGTTAATGCCATAAGAAAACGAAGTTCTGTGGATGGTGAGCTGTCTCTCTGAAAACTACTTACCTCAAGTGTTTGACATCCAAAATTTGAACCCCTGGTTCTATGGTGAAATGTGAGAACTGATTCCCAGAATTCCACTGATGTCCACATATTCATGAAGTGTACACACACTCACATATACACTATTAATAATAAAAACTAAATTTCTTATTAAAAAATTTTTAAAACCTGGTCAGATGTTGTTGTTTTTGTTGCTGTTTTGAGATAAGAGCTCTCTATGTAGCTCTGGTTGTCCTAGAACTCACTTTGGAGACTAGACTGGCCTCGAACTCACAGGGATTATGTTGTGTTTTATAAAAAAGAAAAGAGAGCCAGGATATGTTTGCTAGAGGCAGGGTATGGTATGGGGAAGGGGTGCCTCTGGGGGCCCATGCTGAGGTATCTGTTCCCCCTGCGGTCCCAGCCATATGATGGATAGAGTATGAAATAGAGTTTATTTAGGGAATGGGGAGGGGAGTTGTGAAGAGAGTAGAGACAAAGACACAGAGACAGAGACAGAGAGAAGAGTAAAGGGGTAGAGGCCGGCTATGAACACATAGAGAGAGAGGAGGGAGGGGAATAGGGAGAGAAGGGACAGAGAGGAAAGAGAGTAAGAGGGCAAGAGAGCAAGAGAATATGAGAGAGAAGAGGGGCCGAGCATCCCTTTTTATACTGAGTCAGGCATGCCTGGCTGCTGTCAGATAAATGTGGGGCGGAGCCTAGAAGAAATGCTAGCAGATCCATCTGCCTCTGCCTCCTGAATGCTGAGACTAAAGGCCACTAAACCTGCCCTAATTCTTTTTCGTGTATTATTGACTGACACACCTATTTTCTTTGTGTGTGTGTGTGTGTGTGTGTGTGTGTGTGTGTGTTTGTGCATTTGTGTACATGTGTGTTGTACTGATATCAAGGCGCATACACAAAGGTCAGAGACTACTTCTAATGTAGATCTTCATCGTTCACCTCATTTGAGGCAGGGTCTCTCCTTTCTTCAACACTGCATATGCCAAACTAGCTGGATTCCACAGATTTCCTAGCCCAATTTTTGTTTTGCCACCATAACACTAAATTTACAGATGTGCCTGGCCTTACATACGTTCTGGGGATTTGAACTTAGGTCTCGATACTTGTGTAACAAGTGCTTTACCTACCAAGCCATCTCCCCAGAGCCCCCATCTAGCCTCTAACTCCTGGGCTCTGTAATTCACTTGCTACAGTCCCATGAGTAGCTGAGGCTACCGGTGTACACCACTGCTCCCGGCAGGACTGTCTTTTGCGTGTATTTATTATACATGCATGAGTGTAGGCATGATGGAAAGTGTGTAGGCTCATGTGTAGGAACATGCGTGTTTGTGTGTTCACATGGTGGCACTATCTTAAGAGAGCTGGGGTAAGATAAGTACCAACGTGGAGTTACAAATCCAATGTAGCAAGAATGAAGACAAAATAGAAACATTTTCAGAGACACACGGACATAAGAAACAACTCACTCAAATGTTTTCTGGAAGCAGCAGCAGCAGGAGGCTCCTCCGGGAGAAGAAAGTACACCTCAGGTGAAGGAATGAGCTGTAGATGTCATGAGAAAAGAGACGCTGAAACATGGTGGCAGACCAGTTACGTTCATTCTAACGAATAAATGCTAGAGAAATGATGGTCAGAAAAAGCCAAAAATGCCCAACATCCACTTATTAGTGAGTACATTCCATGTGTGTTCTTTGGTGACTGAGTTACCACACTCAGGATGGTATTTTCTAGATTCATCCATTTGCCAAAGAATTTCAGGAAGTCACTGTTTTTAATAGCTGAGTAGTACTCCATTGTGTAAATGTACCACCACATTTTTTTATATCCATTCCTCTGTTGATGGATCCCCAGGTGGGGCAGTATCTAAATGGCCTTTCATTCAGTCTCTGTTCTAGTCTTTGTCCCTGTATTTCCTTTAGACAGAAGCAAGTCTGGGTTAAAAATTTTAAGATGGGTGTGTGGTCCCATTCCTCAACTGGGGGACCTTGCCTAACCTCTGGATATGCTATTGCTGACGCTAAGAAGTGCTTGCTGACAGGAGCCTGATACAGCTGTCTCCTGAGGGGCTCTGCCAGATCCTGATCTGGGTGGTTTCCAGCTCTTGGCTATTATAAATAAGGCAGCTATGAACATAGTGGAGAATGTGCCCTTATTACATGTCGGAGCGTCTTCTGGATATATACCCTGGAGTGGTATAACTGGGTCCTCAGGTAGTACTATGTCCAATTTTCATAGGCAAAAAGCATGGAATGCCCGTGATACAACTCATGGGCCACATGAAGCTCAGGAGGAAGGAAGACCAAAGAGTGGATGCTTCGGTCCTACTTAGAAGGGGGAACAATATAATCAAGGGAAGTAGCGGGTGGGTGTGACTTGGGAAGAAGAGAGGAGGAGGAAGGTAAAAGAGGAGCAGAATCAGGTATGGGAGGAGATTGAGGAGAGGTACAGAGGGTTAGGAAATTGAACAGAGGTGGGTAGCAATGGGGGATGGGGAACTGAGGGTTAGCAACCAGAAAGTCCCAGATGCCAGGAAAGCAAGAGCCTCCCAGGACCCCACGAGGATGCCATTAGCTGAAATTCCCCACAAAGGGGAAGGATATATCAAGGCCATATCCAGAGGTTAGGCAAGGTCCCCCAGTTGAGGAATGGGGCCACACACCCATCTTAAAATTTCCAACCCAGACTTGCTTCTGTCTAAAGGAAATACAGGGAGAAAGACTGGAACAGAGACTGAAGGAAAGGCCATTTAGAGACTGCCCCACCTGGAGATCCATCCCACCTGCAAACACCAAACCCAGACGCTATTGCTGACGCTAAGAAGTGCTTGCTGACAGGAGCCTGATACAGCTGTCTCCTGAGGGGCTCTGCAAGTTCCTGACCAATACAGATGCGGATGCTTGCAGCCAACCACCGAACTGAACACAGGGACCCCAAAAGAGGACTTAGGGGAAGGACTGAAGGAGCTGAAGGGGTCTTATCTGGAATCAGTGGGAAGGGAAGCCCTTGGTCCTGTGAAGGCTTGATGCCCCAGTGTAGAAGAACGCTAAGGTGGTGAGGTAGGAGTTGGTGGGTGGGTGGGGCAGCATCCTCATTGAAGCAGGTCAAGGGGGGAGGGGATGGGGGTCTGCAGAGGGTAACCAGGAAAGGGGATAACATTTTAAACGTAAACAAATAAAATATCAATTTAAAAACAAAACAACTGTAAACTAAAAGAAAAAGCCAAAAATGCTGATTGAACGAAGGCAAAAGATAAAGAGGAGAAACTGGTGAAGCTAAGTGAAGACAAGGCAAAGATGGCCAACCAGGATCAGCAGAGAGTCTGAGGCAACTGTGTGTGCTCCTTATACTTTCTTCCTGTGGAGACTGCAGTCACAGCGTTTTGATTTTTGAAAGACAAATGTAATTACAAGTACTTGCATCAAACCTTTACTGAAATTATCCAAATGTAATGGATAACGATACTAATGCCTACCCCACGTGCATAGTTCATGGACATTCATCATCCTGTGAGGATGTGGGCTCAGTGAGTAGACAGGGTGAACACAGACCTAGGCCTTGGAGCTAGAGAGGATCGGAGGGGCTGGGGAAATGGCTCAGTAGTTATGAGTATGAACTGCAAACACACACACACACACACACACACACACACACACACATACACACGCACACACACACACACATCTTAAAATACAGATAAAAATAAATAAAGCTTAAAAAAATAGTTTATCTCCAGTGTTTTGTTGATTTAAAAACTTAAAATTTGAAATCTAACAATTTCATGTGGCTTTGTTTTATCATCCGGTCTACATTCTCCCATTTTACATTTTCGAAAGAAAGGAAGGAAGGAAGGAAGGAAGGAAGGAAGGAAGGAAGGAAGGAAGGAAGGAAAGAAGGAAGGAAGAAAGGAAGGAAAAAGAAAGGAAGAAAGGAAGATATTAAGCCTCTATGAGTCTTTTGAGCTGCTGTTTACATGTGCTGGCACATCTATAAGTTCCAGAACAATTCAACGTGATGCCCTGAAGCCACAGGGCAGTCCAGCACATGTCCAGAGCAGACAGGCCACAACACACCTGCTATGTGCAGGAAAGGAGATTATCAATGGAAGAGTGCCTTTTAAACACTGGTAGTTATAAGAGCCCCAGTATCTTGTGTTCTTCCTTGGTTTAAATTTCTTTTCTCTGGCTTCAGTATGCAAGTAGTGGACAGAGATATCAATATAGAAACTGCTTAGCCAGGGGTCATCAGGGGGATACTCAATTAGAGAGCCCTTCAGAGCCATGGAAAAGAAAATAACTTCTCTGTCATAACAAGGACACTACCCATGGGAGACAGAACAATCAGTTCTCTGTGTTAGTTTCTCTTACAGTACAAGGAAACTGTGGCACACAATGATAAACATTCAGATTGCCTTCTGGGAGTGCTGAGTGGTGCCTTGCTTGCCCATGGGGGTGACTGCTCACTAGAATACCCGGCTGAGCTCACTCCCCACATGTGGAAGGAAAAGAGTGATCCCAGCAACAGAGAAACACAAGTGTCTTATCTGTGGGTCGAATGACTTTGTATCTCCTTCGGTGGACTTTGAGGAGGACATTTTCAACCACACTCTGTGTTCTTGGAACACAGCAAGATAGGCGTTATTGGACAATTGAAGACTACCCTAGTTATTTTTCCTATTATCTATGATCAAATAGCCCGAGGAAGCATCCTAATAAAGGACAGGTTCATTTTTGCCTCACACTTTGAGGATGCAGTCCGTCCTGATGAGGGGGATGTGGAGGCAGAAGTGTGAAGTAACTGATCACATTGAATGAGTCAGAAAACAGCGGGCCACGAGTGCTGCTGCCCAACTAGCTTACTCTTCTGACTTGGTTCGGGAGATTATGAAATGTGTTTTTGTCTTGTAGGGTGGGTCTTCACTACTCAAAGAGAGCTCCAGATTGGGATTTCCATGGCCAGACTCCTGGAACAAATGACAAAAGCCAAGCCTGGGTGATGGCAGCAAAGGTGCAGAGTAGCTTTTGTGTCTGGGAGACTTTAAATGTAACATAAAGGAAAGAGTGGTTAGCTTCCTACACAGGAGTATTAAGCAGGGACATACCTAGTCTGGGATAATTTCACCCTCTTCCTTTCTTCCCTAGAAGAAACAAGAGATGTAAATGAAGGCATGGGGCTGACAGAGGAAGACAATCTTAGAGATGCTGAGGGCACAAGCAATAGTGTGCTGATACTGCAAGGAACTGAAATTGTGGGGCAGCAGGTGGAGATAAAGACTAGGTGGTGGCGGCTGAGACACACCTGTGTGAAGGAAGACCATGACTCAGACACGGAAGGACTGAGTGGAGGCGGTATGTGAGGCTTAGAGTCAGAGACTAGCTTCTCATGACCTCAGAGATTTCCAAGAGCAGCTTCCTGGGAGTGATGAGAGGAGAAACAGCAAGGACACCCCAACAATTACCCCACCATCACAGTAGTTCTAGGAGATCAGCAATAGCTAGTTCTCAAATTAAGAATTCTGTACTGGATTCCATTGAACAGGGGATATTATGCTCAGACTTGACCAACACCTTACTGCTATCCATCAAACAACTAAGGCTCATTACACTGCTCTAGTGACCAGGCTAGGGCAGGCTGACCATTATTAGCTCTAGCTTCTGGCTCAGTTTCTGCAGCCCTGTCTAGATCATGGGGTCCAGATAGAAGCATGGATCTAGGGCAAGGTAGGCAGGGAGGAAATGATGTCAGATGCTAGGATGGAGGAGGAAGAAGCTCAGAGAAGTCCAGGCCCTCCCAAAGAAAAATATACAAGTAAGGCAAGGGAGATGGGATGTGTGAAGAATGCACCACAAGCAGCTATGTCTGTCTCAGGAGGTTGGGGGAGGCGTGGGGTCAGATGGCAGAGTGTGAGGTTAGGTGGCCAGTATGCTAGCTAGCTTTCCACGACTGGGACAATCCAATTGAAACGTGGTACACTGTATTTTGGCTCCTAGTGTCGGGTATTTCCATCCATGGTTGCGTGGCCTGCTGACTCTGGCCTCTGACAGCACAGTATGTCATGGGAGAGTAGGGAGCAGAATGATGGTGACTGGAGAGCAGGGAGAGGAAGATGGCAGGCCAGGCTTCCCATATCCGTTTCCAGAGTATGCCCATAATGAGCCACTTTTTCACCCCAGGTACTCACCTCCTAAAGATTTCACTTCCCAATAGCACAGCAGCTAAGGACCAAGCTTTCAGCACCTAAGCGTGTGAGGAACATCTGGAATCAAACTATAGAAATAGCTGTCAAGACTTTGCCACCAAAGAGCATGTGGTCTCTACTTAAGGGACAGGCACAGCAGCTTAAGGCAACTAAGCTATAGGATGGAGGGACATTGCCTCAATGGAGATTATTTAAGGGCTCCTGGAAACATGATGTAGACCAGAACTAAACTTTTCCCCACTGTCTCCAGCCCTAGAACAGAAATACAAATATTGTGTGCAATTTTAAAATCAACACTACCTTTACCTGGGATCAGACCATGCTACCAGCCTCTTCTATCTTCTCTTGTTTTACCCACCCTTGCCTGGGAGTGTCTGATGTACCAGCTCCCACCCAAGACCCTTGAATCCTTTGATAAAGGATACATACACAGGGTTAATTCTTTTATAATTTTCTTCTTAGCACAGTTGCTGGTGTTACTATCTCCCTCCTGGAAAAGCATTCTCTTACTAATTTATTTTCTCCATCTCTCCACTTTCGCCAAACTTAGCAGCTAGTCCCACCTCGTCCCTGTCAAACATACTGGCCACCCACCTGTAGCAGAGGCCACAGTCACAACTCTCCTCAAGACCTTACATGGTTGTTGTGTTCTTCTTGTTCCAAAGCATGGCAGAAAAGGCCTCTCTCCTTCCTTGTGTCTCCTTTTTCCTCCTGGGATGCAGAAATCCCATCTGTACCCTCCATCCAGCAATTGGCCCCCGACCTTCTTTACTGACAAATCAAGAACCAATTGGGGAACAAGACGTTTACATCAGAATCTCCTCCTACATACAAACATCTCTCACTGAGAAAACACACTCTCTTATACCTGCCTGGCATTTAACACGATGGATAGGCATAAATCCTCCCCTGGGAAGAGACAGAAAATCTGAAGAGTTTAAAAAACAAAACATAACATAAAACAGCTACTCATAAAACTGCAATACACAGGGGAGAGTCCTCTATCTTTCAGGGAATGCTTCAAGAAGGGAGAGGCCAGAAAAGTAGGGCTGTATATGGAAAGAATTCCCCCACATCACTTCTAATTCAGACTCATTTAACTCTCAGGAGTAAAATCTCCTTTTAACCCTTCCCTCTCAGAAAGTAATGTGGTCAGCCTGTCACCCCTGTAGACCTTCTCCTCTGCCTTCCTTTTCCAAACAACTTCAGTCATTCTTTATCTATAGCTGCTACCAGTGCCCAAGGCAATGAGAACCCCCATTATCTCTGCATTGGACTTTAAACCTTTCTGTTTTAATCTCTTCTCCCTCCCTCCCCAGGATGATTTACAATCTTACTTTTTTGTCTTTTACTCCTCATTTAGAGCTATCTCTAAGTTAAGACTAAAGTCTTTTCTGGAAAATTACATGGGGGGGGAACTTTTTGTTATAAGCCACAGGTAACATGCATCTAATATTATAAAGTCCCCAATGACCATTCAACATTTCAACACTTCTAGAAAGAACTACCTAGGCAAGCTGACTCAGTGCCCCCTTCCAGTGATTAATGACCTTGGTCCTCTCCTGTCTCCTTTCCTACATCTGCATTTCAACTTACCTGATACTGTCCGCATCTAGATCCTGTGACCCCCCAAATTCATCACCTCTTTGATTTGCTCTTTAAAGCGTTTGTATTAAAAGATGCAATATAAAAATTAATGACCTTGTGTCATGGGAGCCAGGTACTTAAAGTGCTGTCAGCCAGCGTTATTACCATGAGCACAGTAATAAAGTTTAAGATGAATCACGTACAGAAAAATTGCATGTGCACTCAGATAAAAGCGTCAGCAGGCACTGCGAGGAACCATGTAATGAAAGGCCAGGGCGCATGATGACATCCTAAAACCCCCATTCTCTTCAGCCAGATGTAATTTGGAGTAATGACAGGGTTATCTAAATCCAACTGAGTTCTCCTTTTACTTCAGCTCTGATGATGAAGACTCTACAGATGCACAGACCTTTTTTTTTTTTTCTGTATAAATCTTCCAATAGTGAGACAGAACACTGGGAAAGGACGCTGTCCTCCACAGCAGTCCACAGGAATGACACTTGACAATGTCTCTTCTCGATATCTGAAAGGATGTCAGGTGAGAGTGTGATGAGACACAACTCCCCAAGGGACAGTCTCAGACTGGGAGGAATACTGGATCCCAAGCCAGAAAATTGTGGTCTTTGTCTTGACTCTGTTGCAGGGAAACGTGGATCAAATAGCATAAGCCTGCCTGTACCTTACTTTCCATTCAAGACAAAAAAAAGTAAAAGCCAGCTGCCCCGTGTACCTGTGGCTCTGTGGTGAGTCTGCCTGAAGGATCAGAAGGTAAAGCTGCCTCTCACGCTCATTACTCACAGCTTGCTGGCCTTCCTCACCTGAACGCATTATCTGACATTCCTTTCCTTCCTCCCTGCAGAGGGGGCAATACCATAAATTCAGTGAATATAAAAACACTGTGGTGTGGCATGACTGAACAGGAATGGGAGGTTGAGCTGATTGCGGAGTCTTGGCTTTCTCTGCTGAGCCCTGTAATTACAGTGAGCTGTAAAGCACAGCACAGCACATTTGCCATAAGCACTCTAGCAAATAGCACAGAATTACAGGGCTGCAAGAGTCTTCGGAGAATAGCTCTGCTTTCATTTTACAGATGAGGAAACCGAGGTTCAGGCCGGGTGAGGAGTTGGCCTGGGGCTGTACAGGCTTCTGTGATGAGACTGAGTGAGGATTAAAATCTGACCCCGGGTCTCCTATTCCTTCCCATTGACATCGAATGTGTCAGTTGACCTGAGGACTTGAGGCAAATACTGACTTAGAGACTTCTTTTACAAGGATGGTCACTACCATTGGCTAACACTCTGTTACTCCATCCAGAGTGGAGGCCTTCCCTTTCCTATTGGCTTCCATTATCAAAATAGGAAACAGTCTCCACATTACTGTTTACTTCTTGTAGAAACACTGGGCCACATGGACCAAGGGTTTGAACTTTTAAAACTGCATCTAAACTGGGGCTCCGGTGTCATTTAGTTGAGATTCGCATGGGGCTTTGTCTTCCTAAGTAATTCCTCATCTAAAAAAATGGCAAAACTCTAAAACCCTTGTACATTGTAGAATATGTGATAAGGATCTGTAATTATTACCCTACAAGTCTCCTAACACCAGCATATGGCAACACATGTAAGCAACACTTGTTAAAAGTCTCTGGTGTGCAGGAGTATAATCCATGGTAGAAAACCACTATTGGTGCCCACTCAAGGTTGGTTTCCTTTGAATGGTTGTCTATTGACTTGGTTTTCTCCTTCCTCATGTCTTGTATCTCTCCTCTGCTTCCGGCCACTTATCCTGTTTCCACTTGTTTGCACTGGGGTGACCTTGCTGCATGCTTCGGTTGTCAATACTCTCCAGTTGCCCAGGAGGTCATTGGCATTCTCTTTACATGTGTGTTGAAACATACTAAAATGGTGGTCCTATATTAGTTAATTATCTCTGACCTACAGGTGGCAGAAAGCCTCTGTGATAGTTAGCTTTCTATCACTGTAACAAAATGTCTCAAGTAATTAAGTTATAAAGAAAAAAGACTTCTTTGGATTTATGGTTTTAAAAGGTCCAGTCCATAATGAGTTGGTCATATTGCTTTGGGCCTATATGCTTGCCATTCTCCTGGAAGCAAGAGAAAAAAGAGGGCCAGAATGCTTCCATCCCCTTGAAAGTCACAACCAACATGACATAAAGACCTCACTCAAGGCCCAATTTCTTATAGTCCCCCCCCTGCCAACTATTACCAACCTCCCAATCCTAACCCCACTACTGCCCAAGAAAAAAACATTGGGAACCAAGGTTTTAGCACACAAACATCATGACCAAGAAGCAAGTTGGGGAGGAAAGGGTTTATTGAGCTGACACTTCCACACAGCTGTTCATCACCAAAGGAAGTCAGGACTGGAACTCAAGCAGGTCAGAAGCAGGAGCTGATGCAGAGGCCATGGAGGGATGTTACTTACTGGCTTGCTTCCCCTGGCTTGCTCAGCCTGCTCTCTTATAGAACCCAAGAACACCAGCCCAGAGATGGCACCACCCACAAGGGGCCCTCCTTCACTTGATCACTAATTGAGAAAATGCCCCACAGCTGGATCTCATACAGGCACTTCCCCAAGTGAAGCTCCTTTTCCTATGATAACTCCAGCCTGTGTCAAGTTGACACACCAAACTAGCCAGTACAGGAACCAAGGTTTTAGCACACAAACCTTTAGAGAACACTTAAGATTCAAAACACCAGGTTGGGGGTGGGGTGGCTCCACAGCTCGGAGTACTTCCTGAGCAAGATAAGGATCTGAGTTTGGACCGTCAGCAACCTGGAGCCATTAGAAGGAAGAAAGCCTAAAGTCTCACTGGCTAACCAGTCTAGACAAACCATGAGCTCCAGTTTCAATGAGAGACTTTGTCTTAAAGAAGGCAATAAATAAATAAATAAATAAATAAATAAGAACCCAACTTCTGGCCTGTATGCACAGTGAGTGCAGAGAAAGAAAGAGAGACAGACAGACAGACAGACAGACAGACACACACAGAGAGGCAGAGAGACAGAAAGAGACAGAGAAAGAGACAAAGATGGAGATAGAGACTGAGAGAGACAGAGAAAGACAGAGATAGATAGAGACACAGAGATCCAAAACACACTTTCTTGGATTTTTATTGCAAAAAAAAAAAAATTCTAAGGGAGTTTTATTGCAAAGGTGCCAGGACAGCCCATGAGGTCAGATCACAGAAGTAAAAGAAGGTAACAGTGACCTACGAAGGATGGGAATTCTGGTTTCGTCCTCACGGCTTTCTCACCCTGCTTCTTTCCCTGAGCTACTTAATCCTCTCCTATCGTAGCAAAGTCCCTTCTGCAGCCCAGGAGATAGCCACAGCACGCCACTTTGTGGTTTGAGAAGGACTGGATATGCCCTACTGAAATTTGGAATTCAGGAAAGCAGACCAGGTTTGATGACACAAACAGATCACACTCAGCCTCGAGCACAACCACTTTAAAATTTTTTTTTAATTACACACACACTCAGAGAACCTCAGAGAGGTTCAGAGAGAGTCGGAGTTACAGGAAGCTGTGAACCATTCAACTTGATGCCGGAAACTGAACTTGGGTCCTCCGGAAGAACAAGAGAGTGCTCTTAACCACTGAGCCATCTCTCCAGACCTTCCAGTAAAAATATTTAGTTCATATGTGAGAGTCTTAGTATAACACAGGTCTGCTAGACAGTCAGAAACAGATAAATACTTTTGTCTTTAGTTTAGTAGTCCAGGCTAGCCTCTAACTCACTATATATCCCAATATGTAGCTAAGATTAGAGCCATGCATCACCGTGCTAAAACTATGGCTTTATTTTCTCCTGTAAGCAAAGAACTCTCCTACACATAACCTTTACAGACTGTTACTTCAGTCAGTCAACAAAAGGAACCAAGCCAGATCCAGTGTTAATTGCTATCACAATCGGACACTCCCTGCTTTAATCTAGCATATTGGTAATGTCTACCAACCTGACACCGCGTCGAACAAGCCAGCCAGGCTAAATCCCTGTGGAAAGATGGGAGCAAGCATCCTTTGGGCTTGCCTTTCTGTTACCTGTGCCCTCCTGTATCCAGCATGTCAGACACATGTTGGAAGATTTAGTCACACTTCTAAGCCAGAGCAGGATTACTAATGAGGTCTTTGTGGCAAGTCCTCACTTCCCACGATGGGAAGGGTGGATTTTGACTTTCCTTGCAGGGCCGAGGCCCCAAGCCTTAACATGGGCAACATGTTCAAATGTGGTCACCTTCCCCAGATTTTCCAAAGCTTAGCTGCACATAGGGTCAACTGGGAACCTATGACCACTTCAGAAACGAGGCCACACCTAGACAGTGAAATCCCACACAGGCACCAGGAGTCTTTGGCATTTGCCAAGTGCTTTCGGTGTTCAAACAAGTTTGGGGAACACTGCTGTGACCCACGGTTCTCCACTCGGAGAGCTGCCAACTGGAGTCTCCTTCCGGGAAGACTAATGAGAATAAGGTGTCCAGGTCACAGCCTACACACAAAGCCTGACCTGGAATCTGGGAGGAGAGATGGTGGGGCTCGTGGATACTTATTAAAGCTCCCTGGCTGACTAGTCCTGACCTCCCCAGAGATTCTGACCAAATGGATTCAAATGGATCCATAGTGAGGCTCAGGAATCTGCATTTCAGGAAGCAACCCCCACCTGCCTCTACCTCCCCTCAGTAACTGTACCTCACTTGGAGAAGCATTTTACATGGGCCCTGGCTATTCAGTGTGGCCCATAGACCAAAAGTTCTAGGATTTTCTTGAAATTTAGTATAAAGGTAGCTTGTCAGGCCTTAGCTCCAGAGGCCCCATCTCTTTAATAAAAATTTATGTATTTTTAATATCTCTCCCTCTCCCTCTCTATCTCTCTCCCCCCTCGTGTGTGTGTGTGTGTGTGTGTGTGTGTGTGTGTGTGTGTGTGTGTGTACAGGTACACACTTGCCAGAGCACATGTGCGATGATTAGAAGACAATCTGCTTGATTCCCACCCTTCACTTTCGTCTGAGACGGGGCCTCTTTGATGTTCACTGCGGCATATTCTAGGTTAGCCAGCTTTTAAGCTTCAGGGTACTCTTGCCTCCTAATCCTGTCTCACAGGAGTGCCAGGACTACAGGTATGTGCTACCACACCCAGCTTTCCAGTAAGTACTAGGATCTGAACTCAGTTTCCTCGGGTGTGCGTGGTGAAGCATTTCCCCCACTGAGCCATGTCTCCATACTGAGCCCTGAAATCTGCACTGTTACAACATCCTGGGGCTTTCTCTGAAAACTGAAGCTGTTTGAAAGTCATCCTGTCTTATTTACACAAAAGAAGCATCTGGGGCCTTAAGAAACAGAAAGCAGAGTCTGCAGTTGGGATAGAGGCTATTTGTCTAGCTGTCTATAGGTGTGGCTGGAAAGGGTACCCACATTTTAAAAGTGGCTGAAGTTGTTTCTAGAATCTCTCTGTTCATGGAGGCTCCTTGCGTCTGCTCTAAGCTGGGCTTGCAGACTTTAGAAATCAGGGCATGCTATGGACCACTGTGGACTTGCTAAGGTTTGAATAGAAAACGTTTCCCAGGGGCTAATGTGCTGTGTACTGGTATACTGAGAGCTTGTTAGGGGGTTCTGGCAGGGGGACACAGTCACCCCTATATCCTTTACTGAAGACTGTTCCTCCTCTAATGGAGGTTAGAGCTCTTTGACTAAGAACACAACTTTGGGAGAGACCCAGATAGTAGAGAGGGAAGCAGGGGACACCTGTCTAGACAGCCATATCAGCCAAATCAGCTTTGATAATCATAGGGTGACAGATGTCACAGCCGGATAACTATCGCATCCGTGTGTCTGGACTCCAGCTGGTTCCATTACTTTGAAAGTGGGTCTGGAAGGAGGAAGTAGTTCACTGTGGGGCAGATCATGCCTTTTCCTGTTTCATGGACTGGGTCTCCTGTCTGCTATTAAGGAAAGAATTTTATTCCGCCACACATTCCTACCACCATATATCCAAGCAAGTAGGCCATGTGACCATGGATTGAGTATTCTGAAGCCAGGAGTAGAAGAAATATTTCCTTCTTTTAAATTGTTTCTCTCAGGTATTTTGTTTATAGAGATATCAAAAGTAACAAAGTAATTAAGGTGAAATTGTGCTGGAAATTTTCCTATCTGTCATAGTGTAGACAGTGATATGGTTTGGCTAAGTCTAAATCCAAAGCCAGCTTCTATTGGCCCTGAATAAAGAAGAGTCTTGGTTTAACTACTAATATTCTGTTAATCCTTCTTCTCATGAGGACTGTCTTCCTGTCTTACCAAGTACACTATTAAAAATCATCTGCAACAACCCAGATGTGCAAATATTTTTCAAGCACTGTCTCAAAGTTCAAACTCAAGTCTCCTGAAAAGTGACATAAGGATCTAGTCATGAGACAGACCTGGTGACATACAGGAGCTTATCTGAGCTTCTGTTTGCATCGCGGGGAGATAAGGTTTCCAAGCCACACCACCAGAGAGGAACAGGTAGATCTTTGAAACTGCACGTTGGAGACAACATTACCCTGTACTCTGTAGTAATTACTCAGCAAATGTCTGTGTCTCCTCCAGTTCTTCTCAGCCCCTGTCTTTTGTAGAATCCTGGCACTTCAACAAGACTCTCTCTGGGTGTTAAGTTTCTTTTTTTCCCCTGCCATTCTGACTTGAAATGTAAGCTTCTTATGAGGGGAGAACATAGGGAATTGGTCAATTACAGTTGATGATGTTGTCCTCTGTTCTGTATCCCCAGATTTTACAGACTCCAAAGTGTATGTATACACATGCATGCCCATATGGTAATGTGGTAATGTGTGTGGTGTGGTATATGCACACATATGTGTGTATATATGTATGTGCATCTGTATATGTCTGTGCATAGGCCAGAGAAGGATGTCCAGTGTCTGGTTCTGTCATCTCCTGCCTTATTGCTTTGAAACAGGGGGACTCACTAAAAACCTTCAGCCAGAAAGCTGCAGCAATCTTCCTGTCCCCTCCCTCTGTCCTTGCACTGAGATTATAGGCATGCACTAGCCACACTCAGGTCTATATATGGATGATGAGATGTCAATTCAGATTCTCATGCTTGTACAATAAGTGCTCTTACACACTGAGATATCTCTCCAGGTCTCAACTTATTCCATACAGTTGCTGATATTTTAAAACTGTGTACTGAATGTTAGTACCAAGACCTATGACGTCATATAGGCGACAGCACTGCAAGTATAGGCCTGTTACCAAGGCAACGGCCGCCACATACCCAGAATTCTATGGGCCTACCTTTTACCTGTAATTTACATTGCCACTCATAATATAATGGGTAGTGTTTCTTCCTCTCTCTCTCTCTTTTTTCTTCCTTTCCTGCCTTCTTCCCGCCGGCTGCACCTTTACCCCATCTTAAATAAAGCCACGTGGAACTGTCTGGTGTGGTCTGGTCCCTCATTGCGGCCCACATCTCCGCCAAGCCCCGCAGCCCGCATGGCGGGCATACAGGTGACTTGCGTGGGCTGCAGGTCACCGAACTGCGTGGAAAAACCAACACTGGATGTGTATAATTCTTTTCCTATTTTTAGTATCCCAAAACAATATAGCATAGCAACTATTTACATAGCACGACGGTAGTAGTAGGCATTATAAGAATGCTAGACATGATCCAAATTCTACAGCGTGGCCATGTTGGTTAAGTGCAAACATTCCTCCTTTAAATATAAGGACTGGAGATTTGAAAGATGAATCAATGGTTAAGAACACTTGCTGCTCTTACAGGGGATCCAAGTACCAATATGGCCACTAACAAATGTGGCTTAAAATGGTGGTCAGCATCCAGCCCAGGGCTCCGGCCGCTGGGCGAGACAGACACAAGAACTTTGGTCCCCAGGCTGCACAGGGACGGAGGATGGCAGGCTCTCACTCTTGGACATGGCGGATGCCACTGGATGCCCCGGAAGAGCTGAGAACGGAGTTGGGGACCTACGGGACTGGCTCTGGCCTGGGGCTAAATGGAAAATGGGGGGTGGAGAGAGTGCTCCCGCTGGGGTCTCTCTGGATGTGAGAGTCTTTTGCTTGTTCAGTGTGTGGTATGGCTTGGTGGAAACTGTGTCTGAGAGCACAGGGAGGTCTCCTGCATGAGATTAGATGTGACTCTTTAGAGGAAGACCTGCTCCATTGCTCCAGCACAGTGGATCCAGATGACAAGAGGCAGTCCATGGTTGTAAAGCATTTATTGCTATAGTGGAGAGTTGTGAGGAGTGAAACCATATCCCACTTTCTCAGGGTGGGCCTGCGGTCAAACACCTTTTGCAGGGAGGAGTGTCTGGGAAGGAGAGCTTAATTGACTAAGGCCATCAGGCCTTTAGGTACCTCATTAAAATGGAGATCTGTCTTGAGGCTATGCGACTGAAGGCTACAGAACTGTGGAGAGCTGAGAGGCCTTGTGTCAGGAGCCTGGTGTCTAGAAGCAGGGCAGGAAAAAACGCCTCCCATCACTTGAAGAATAATCTCCTGCTGGGTCACAGGAGTTTAAACCTAGCTCAACCTGAAAACAGGATGCCTTTCATGGTCCCACAAACAACTGCCTAAAACTTCAGTTCCAGGAGATCCAGTGACTTCCTCTGACCTCCTCCAGACATCAGTAAAGAGGATTCCACAAGCCACTCTAGACACACTTGTTTGATCAACTCTGGAGACATATCTGTGCTTGCTTTTGGCCCTGTGAAACCAACAACAACGGCCTTGGCTCCCAGGATACTAAGCGTGCTACTTGGCTACTTTTCTGTTCAAATATTGCTCTCCCTTGCTTACAAGTTAGTTAATCTTTTCTAATATGCTGTGTTGGTATAATTGTGTGACTTTAATTTTAAGTTACTTATTTTCATTAAAACAAATATCAGAAGAATGTTGTTCCTACCAACCCATGTTAACATTTTGGAAACTACAAAAAAGAGAGAATATTAGAACAAATATTGTTATCAAATTATTACTAGATAATCTGGTAATGACTAACTGAAAAATTATAGAATTTATGAGGAATTCCAACCATGGTGGCTTCACAGGAGTCTCCAGTTCTGTGTTGCTGGAGATAAAGCACACTTCTCTAGAAGAATGAGCTTTATAAGAACGATGTGGAACTCCCCAAGTAGGAGACCTTTATTCGAAGTCTGAACACCAAAGCTTGGTGGACAAATATTTAGCTCCAGATTCAAGCTGAATTTGTTTTAAAGTGTATATACATACATGTATATTATATATACCTGGGAGTCTGTATGTTTTCTATAATTGTAATGTCTCCCTGCTACATAAAAAAGCCATCTCTTTACTTTTAACAACTGATCCAACTAAGAGTTTCAATTATATTGCCTAAGAGGATTTCTACTGAGACCCCAAAACTCTCCCCCAGGACTTAATCACCTTAAATACCTGGGAGGATTAAGCAAAGCAACCACCCTTAAGAAAACTGCAGGAGGAATGTGGTTGTTGTCTTTCTATCCTGTTTATTTGTTTATACTTAAGACTGAGAAGACAAGACAGCTGATGCCCTACTGTGTTCTGCCTTACCAAAGAAAACCTCACTCACCTTAGTTAAGTTACAAGTACTAATGGTAGACACTTACGGTGAAGATCTTTGGGGTTGGAAAGATGGCTCTGCACTTGCTGCTCTTGCAAAACTGAGTTCTGATCCCAGCAGCAACTTTAATTAGCTTTCACCACTATAACTCCAGCCACACACCTGGCTATCACAAGTACTTGTACTCACACACACAGACCTACGAGTACACAACCTTTTTACATCCTTCACTAACTACTGATAGGTTATTTCTCCAACTGAGCTAGTTCAAACCATATTAGGTTATATTAAAGGCAGGTTTAGTGGGAAGCTGCCTCAGTCTAGTTCACTGGCACCAAGGACTGTGGCCAGGGGAGAGAGGACAGGAGCAATTATAGACAGGGCACGGCGGGAGAAAGGGTGCATGCAGGGAAGAGAAGAGGTGAAGAGAGAGGAGGGGACCAAAATGTCTGCATTCTGTAGGGAACAGCCTCGGAGAAAGGGCAGCTCAGTCCCTGGCTGAAAAGTTCAGGGATGGAAACCAGGTGTGCCAGGCAGGGACTGAGGGATGCTGGGAGAACCTGGAGACCAGGTCTGCTTTGATATGTAAAATATGTACCTCAATCCCTTGTCCTAGTCCCAAACCAAAAAAACCACAAAATGTGGTATTTGATTAGATGTTTACTTACATTTTTTTCCCCAAAAGAAAAACAAAACACTGATAACTTTGCTCTGGTCGCCCCACCCTCTCTAGCTTATGTCCCCCACTAACGAAGCTCCTGGCCTTTGTCTAATCACGCATATGCTTGTCTAGAAGTCTTAGTGTCTTCAGACTAGACACCTCCATTGATCAGAGTTCTGGAGGCTGGGAAACCTAACATGGAGGTCAGGAACTCTGATGTCTGGAGAGGGCCTGGTCCTCCTGGCTGGGGCCTTTTTGCTTGCGTCTCATACCACAGAAGAAATGAGCAAAGTCCCTTGTAGAAGCCTCATGCTTGGACTCCTTCCTAAAATTCTAATACAGTCACCTTGGTGACTAGGTGTCAAGGTGAATTCAAGGTGGACACAAATGTGAGACCACAGCAACGCCTATGTAGAAAAATTGTAGGCATGTGTCATGTGTCTTACTGATTTAAATTTGTGCTCCATAGTCTTCAGTAAAATCTTTATATAGCATTGGGTCACTGCAGCAGTCCCTAGTTAATGACCTTTTCTTTTCTTTTTCTTTCTTTGTTTCTTTGTTTCTTTGTTTCTTTGTTTCTTTGTTTCTTTGTTTCTTTGTTTCTTTCTTTGTTTCTTTCTTTCTTTCTTTCTTTCTTGTTGTTGTTGTTGTTGTTGTTGTTGTTGTCAAGAGTGATTCAGAAGCGTCCTTCTTCACAATTCCTTGTGAAGGTGCATGGTTTCCGTATGATGGAGTCTGAAGGGTGGACTTAGGCTGCATGGGTTGCATCTTAATTGATGGTGCCAAGTGGTCTAAGAAGCAACTTCATCTTCTCATTACGTCCTTCAGTTTTGAAGGAGGAGCCACCTTGCTGTTAGCTAACTCTAATGGACACACCAATGAATGGCGCATCCTGAAGTTGGTCGGTCACCTTCTTGTCTTCCCACTGCCTTCCTCTTGCAAATTCACCCTTTCTCACCTGTGTTCCTTTTTATAAGTATTTGGTTCTTCTCTTGCTGATCTGTAGGAATTGTATCGAGAGAGAGAGAGAGAGAGAGAGAGAGAGAGAGAGAGAGAGAGAAAAGGAGAGAGAGAGACTTTATTGGTTAACATGGCATTCCAAAAATGTAGAATAAAAATGACTGATGGCAAATATTCTAGGGTTTTCCTTGACTTGAGCAGAAACTACTTTTTTGCTTTTGCAATACTAAGGTTCACACCCAAGTACTTGCTTACACTACAGCGTATTACAGACCCATACCCCCCCCAACCCAGTAAAAATGATTGTAATGTTTTTTTCCATTAAATACAATACCAGCTGTAAGGTTATAACTGATATTTTTAAATCATGGTCAGGCAGGGGCCTTTGCAACTGGTTTCATGAGCTTACTATTCTTTAAAATCGTGGGTACATGCTATGAAAATTGGTTTTAGTATCTGATGGTTAGATCACGTGCTTTTACTACTAATCTCAGGACTTACAATATTAGATTTTCCTGATGTTGAAACTTGTGCATATTATAAAGATGAACTATACTTAGTCATCATGTATTATTTTAATATATCATTGATATATTTAATATATCATTTTATTTCCTAGTATTCATGCAAAAATTTCGAATACCCAATCATAATTGATATGTATTTTTATATCTATTTCTAGTGTTTATAATTTGGATCTAATTTTATGTGGTCTCATAATATAAGTTTAAATCTACTTCCATTTTCTAATACTCTAAAATGCTGACTAGTGGGCTCTCTCCTACCAGAAGGGACTTACCACTGCCCTGATGATCTGAGTTCAGTCTTTGGGACCCAAGTGGTGAAAGAACAGAATCAGCCCATGAGTTGTCTTCAGGCCTCCCAAGTGCACTGCCCCTACCACAAAGAAAATAATGAATAAATTAGTGTAGAAAAAGACTTAAAGAAAAAGCTTTGAAGCTACTCTAGATCAATTTGTTAAAACATAGATAAGCAATTATCTGGTCTTTGAAAAGTTCTGGAATTTTCCCATAAAACCCTGATGGAAATATGGAGATATTTATGGTATGGTTTTAACCTATTATTATTTTCCATTTCTTACAAATTTTAAAACTTCTATTATTTAACACGGTATTGCCTTTTCTTATTTGAGAGTAGACGGTTTCCCTATTTTCTTTTTGCTAACAATTGCCATATGTTAGAGTGAGAACAGACCAAAAACGTTCCAGTCTTCTGACAAGGGGCAGGAAACAGTCCAGAGCAACAGTGTGGTGAGATTTTATCGCACCAAGGTACCACGGACTTGGCAGAGGTTGGTCAAACATCGGAAGATTAGACTGCAGGATGAACAGTTAAGCCTTTAATAAAGAGCTGCTCTTCTGGTAGTTGGGGTGGAGGGACAAAGCTTAAGAAGGGGAAGAGGAGAAAGGGGCAAGAGATTGCGTCTTCAGAGGAAATCTCAGAGTGCCAAGGTTAGAAATGAGGGGTTGGGTAGAGCACGCACTCGGATGTCTGTGAAGTGCAGGGGGGGCACCGATAGAGAGGACTAGTCCAACCACAATCCTGCTCATTCCTGAATGCCGTGTGCATGGTTACAATATGCCTTAGCTCTTGTGGCTTTTTGTGTGTGGGCTGGCTCAAATTCGGCCAGTTCGGGGCTTTGGAAATGTTGGCTAGCAGCCTGATTTAATGGTCCAAATGTTCAGCAGACATCACTGAACATAAAATTCAATATAAAAAGAATGTGTGTGTCTGAGTCAGTGTTGCTCTGAATGGTGGTTATCACAAGAAATCAAACCCCCTTGACCGGGGATCGGTAGAGGTGAGACAGGCTTCAGATAGATGGCAGCCAGAGTGAGGACACTTAATCCTTCAATAAAAAGCTGAGATTCTGGACGTGAGTGGAGGAACAGAGAATGGAGATGTGAAAGGGGAGGGCAGACAACCCTGGTTATCCTATACTGATCAAAGCACACAGAAATTCCAGCTACCTAGCACAAAAAGGCTTGTGTGAGGCCACCTCGAAGGTTGTTTTCTCTGTTACCTGGGGATGCAAGGATCCAGGCTGTCTCCATCTTTTGATGAGGCGAGCTTAGCCTTGAGTTTCGTGGCTGCTGAATCGGGGAGAGAGGAGGATGTGTGCTCTCGAAGGCAGGAAGTCTAAAGACCCGATTTGGAACTCACCTACCCCACTGGTGAGGGGCAGTCATGTGCTCTGGTCTGAAGGAAGTGGGTCAGGAAATATAGGCATCCTACATGCTCAGTCATGTCTCTGTTGCTGAGACAGAATAACCTGACCAGAAAAAAAGAAAAAGAAAAAGAAAAAAGGGAGAGAGAAGAAAAAGAGCGTGTTTGAGCTTATCCTCCATCACTTCAGGAGAGGTGTGGAGACAGGGGTATAAAGCTGGCTCAGGGGGGAACAGAATGGTCACATTTCATTCACATCCACAAAGCAGAAAGGGATAGGAATAGAAAGGGATTAGACTATAAACCCTCAAAGGCCACACCCACAAATGTACTTCCTCCAGCAAGGCTCCACCTCCTAAAGATTCCAACACCTTTCTAAACAGCATCACCACCCGGGGACCACGTGTTCAAACACACAAGCTTACGGGGACATTTGACAACACTAAGAGGAACATTAAATGACATTTGGTGAGTGTGCATCTTTGTCACAGAAATGTAAGTTACAGTTAGTAGGACAAACCTATAAGATTAGGTTTTGAGTACTTCTTGAGTAAATGGGACCTGAGTTAGATTCCCAGCACTGATACTGCGAGTCACAACTGCTCAGAATTCCACCTCAGAGGGTCTAACACCCTCTTCTGGCCTCCACAGGTACTACACTCACATGCACAAACCCACACACAGAGACATGCCCATAATCACACAATTTAATAATAACAACTAGTATTGATAATAACAAAACATTTTAAAATAAGTTTGGAGTAGAAGCTGGTGAGATGGCTCACTAGATAAACTGCTTTTACAGCACTGGTGACCTGAGCTCAGTTTCTGGTACAAACACAAACACATACACCATGTATGCACACACCATGTACACATACAAGAGTAAATAAATTAATCCGTTATTTTTTTTAAATAGTATGCCAAGTGAAAGTTCTGTTAGACCACATCCTCAAAACTAAATAGAGACCTGGCCACCGGGAAAGTTTACCCCATTAGCACCTGGATTCCAGGTTTCTTGGGAGCCATTAAGGCAGAGAAGTGTCTTTCTCTAATGGAGTTTTGTCTGATTATTTGGAAAAGATTTTGTTCCCTTAAGAGTCAGCAAAGATAAGAATCTATTTATGACATTCCCCTCCTAGGCACATTCTGCGGCCTTTCTAGGGTCAGGAAAAGAAAAGAGGGGCCTGTGTAAAGTGATCAGCAGTGTCAGAAAGAGGGTGACAACCGTCCTGTCTGACTGTCTGACTGTGCACGGCCCCTCCCTGCTCCCATGAGGTCAAGACATCTTCCCATTAGACAATGGGTTCCTAGAAGGTTGCTGTAGATTGGGGTTAGGGATAGCTAAACCTGGTCAAGGAATTTGACTAAATTTCCTAACCCAGAATTCTCCTCTAAGCCAAATCAACAAGGCAGATGTGGTTCTCCCATGATCCTTTATTTGTTGTAATTACCCACAAATGTGCCTTTCAGGGATTTAGGGATGTTACCTCAGTGTCTGTGCAAAACTCACAAGCTGCCAAGTGGCTATGCTTTCAGGACCCTGGGACTCAAATTTCTACCCTGCATGTATTTTATTGTTTTGTTTTGAAAAAAAAGTTAGAATTCAGTTGAGGAGGCTTAGAAGGTTCATAAACTTAGAAGGAACAGCAACTGCTAAAATCCTATTTGCTTCTTATTCTTAGGCTGTGCAGAAACGACTGTCTTCTTAGCTGTGATAAACAAACCTCTCTTCCACGCCTGTTTCTCCCTACTAGTTACTAGCCAAAGGACTTGCATTGGTCTCTCTGAGTCCTTATCTGCACAGTAGGCTGTGGAGAAAAATGGCAGATCCAAGAGGTTGTTATTAGCACTAAACAAGTTTCTAGTATAAACTGCCTGGCACAGAGCAGGTACTCCGAAAATCATAATCTTGTTCCCTTCCTACTCCCATCTCTGTCTCACAGTATTCTTCTAAGCCATTGTCCTAATCCCTCTTGAAGCCTGGTACTCAGAAGAACAGGACAGTTGTAAAGACAGTTTCTCCTGTGCTCCACATTCTAAGCTCAGCACTCATTCCTTGCTGCAGCTACTACTAACCAGCTGTCATCTTTGCAAATACATAGTATCTAGTATAAATAAAAAGTTACATATTGACTTGAAAATATGGTCACCATATATCTGCGCACAAGAAACGACAAAACTTTCCAAATTCAATGAAAAACTTAGAACAACAAATAAAAGAATCTGGGAACAAAATCCAAGTAGCACCAATCCCCAAAATATTCCACCAAAATACATAATGATGAAGATTTGAAAAGAAAATATAAAGAAAACAACTCTTTGCAGTAAGAAATAATGATGCCTTATCTGCAATGGAGGAAACACCACAATTTAAGTGGAAACAGGTTTCATTTTTGAAACTATGGAATCCAGAAGGCAGTGGTAAAACAAACAAATGGCCGAATGCCAGTGGGCACCCAGGTGAAGTCCCTGACAAAATTAGGAGAAATGAAGATACTCTAAAATTAGGGGGAAATCATTCTAAATAAAGACAAAATGACAACGGGAAAAAGCAAAGAATGGGAAACTTGGGATGCGGTTAGACTGGTCTCACATCGAGATGTTCGTCAGTCACATTTCTTTTGGTTCGAAGGAGGCATGCACTAGCAGTGTATGTGAGGCACAGTGAGTAGAAAGAAAGCACAGGTAATTAATTTTAATTTGAGAAAGTAGAGGTTTCTAAATGGAAGCAAGTTTTCCATGCATGAAGACCCCTGAAATACTCAAAAAGGTAGGGTGAATAAACCAAAGTAGATTTCAAAAACTGTTCAAGTGGTCTACAGAAAATGAAAATGAGGTGATGATGTAGAGAAAAATTTTAAAAGGGCATAAGGAAACAAAATGGCAAATCTAAGTTCTAATATACCAATAATTACTCTCCTGTAAATCTTCAAAATACACCAACTAAAAGGTGGTGTAGACGTCGTGGTGGTTCACCCTTATCATCCCAGCAACTCAGGAGACTAAGGAATGAGAATTGTGAGTTCAAGGCTAGCTTGAGCTCTAAGCGAGACTCTGGAGAGGGAAGGTAGAGGGAGGAAGATGGAGACAGGAACAGGAGGCATCACTGGAAAGGTATACTTTAAAAACCATCAAATGCCCAGTAGACCATTTGCCTATCGTGTACAAGGCCTTGGATCTGATTACAAGCTCTGAAAAGATAAAATAAGAACCACTGTATGCGCTGTAGAAGGTGCACTTCAAAAGGAAGTACACAGGTCAGCAGACAATACGGGATGAATAAGGATGTGTTATGCCTATGCTGATTTTACATCAGAGTAGCTACGTTACTGTCAGATAGAGCAGATGTCAGAGCAAAGAATATTACTGAAGACAATATAAAATGATAAAAAAAATTCAGAGAAAATAGTAATCCTAAGTGTATATGCATTGCACAAAAAACAAAACAAAACAAAACAAAACAAAACAAAAACTTCTAAAGAAATTAAACAGGAGCCAGGAGTATATGTGGAAGGAAGCACTGTGCCTAGGAGGTGGGCAGAGAGATCGCATGCTCCAAGCCATCTCAACTGCACAGAAGGTTCAAGGTCAGCTTAACCTACATGAGACCCTGTGTCTAAAAAGAAAATTCGAAAAACAGAAACCTAATAGGTCTGAAAGGAGAAATGAATTATAGTGGAGAACTTCACTACCTCATTTCTCTAATAAATAGTACTACTAGACAAAAACCAGTCAAGGCCATTGAAGAACTCTACAACACCATTAGTCATACAGACATATGCAGAGTGCTTACCCTGAAACAACAGACCACAAACACTTCACAAGAGCATTAGCCAAGAGAGACCATAGCCTTGGTCATAAAGCAAAATGAGTAAATGGAAGAGAATTAAGGTCATTCAGAGTATGTCTCTATCATAGTGAGATTAGCCTAGAAATTAGTAACCAGAAGATTATGGGAAACTGTTCAAGTGCATATAAATTAAACTATCATCAGATTTCTAAATAACTGATAGTTCAAAGACAAGTTCTCAACGGAAATCTTTAAAATGTTTACAATTGAGTAAAACAGAAAATACAATGTCTCAATCTTTGGGGGCAGCATCTAGCTGGGAGAGAAGGTCATCACACTGCAATTTTTATATTAGAAAGGATGAATGAGCCCAGTGTGGTAGCCATGTCTTTAATCTCAGCTCTTAGAAGGCAGAAGCAGGCAGATCTCTGTGTGCTCAAGGCCAACCTGGTCTATGTATCTACAGATCAACCAGGGCTACATAGAGAGGCTCTGTCTCAAACAAACGAAAAACAAGAAGATGTAGCTGAGATCAAGATTCCAAATTCCTATGTCAAATCTCTAGCAGGAGGCAGATGTTCTACCTTGTTCTCTCGCAAATTCATAGCCTCTATTTCTTTTCATTGTTGTGACATATATGTACATGTGTATATTCCTAAATACATAAATACAACCTGCTCTGTCTATATAATGTTTTTGTATGTGTATTTTTCCAGTGCTGCCTATTTGGTTTTGGATAACCAGTTGGTGTGCTCTTTCCTGGGGAAGAATATTCCGCCCACACCCAGCATTCCTTATTTGCCTGTAGTTCTTTGTTTTGGGTTGGGATCACATTAGATTTTTCTTTTCTGCCTTAAACAGTATGGTGGCCACAATCAAGCATGGTGCTGGTGGAGGAAGACCAACAGATGGGCAAAATCAATAAACAAAATCTTCCTACGCAAGTATGCTCGGTAAGCTTTTTGCAAAGAGCAAACTAATTAAAGAGAAGATATTTTGTTCTTGGAAAAAAATAGTGTTAAGAAGTTGGGCCTCTGTGAAAGAATAAAATGAGCCTTATATTAAACATTATTCCCCATTAAAAACAACAATAGCCCCCCCCAAACCTCAAATGCATCTAGGGTTTAAGCATGAAATATGAAATGTTACAAAAGGAAGAGAAAATATTTAGAATTTAACTGCCTGAAAAAGAGCTCCTAGATTTGATGCTAAACACAAGACGTGTAAAAGAAAAATCTGTGTAAAGGTTAACTTATCACTTTTACCCTGTAAAAGGGCCCAGTGGAGATGAACAGACAAAGTACAGATATTTGGAAAAAATATTTCCAAATCATGCATCCAAAAGAACATTTATATCTAAATATGTTTTTAGAAATTCTCAGAACTCAAAGGTTGTGATAGCCATTAGAAAATGGACAAAAGTCAGAGAAATTTTCACTACAGAAAGACTTAAGAAGCTCCCTCAGGCCCCTAAATGTTATCAGCCAGTAGGAAAATAGAAGTTAAAAGTCTATGATATCTCACTGATGTGCCCATCAGACAGACAGATAGGGTGGTACGCATTTCCACCTGACGCTGAACAGGCTGCGGGGAAGCCCGAGTCCCTCACACATTGCTGGCGGGAGTATGAGCATCAAAGAACTTAGGAAAAATATTTGCAGTTTCCTTTGGAATTGCAATGGGCTAGTGTACAACCTCATAGGGGCATTAGGAGTCATTTATCCAGAGATATAAAAAACGTATTTTCGCGTAGGAATTTGTGCAAATCTTACTTGTAAGTGTCTGAGGTCGGTAACTTCCTAGGTGGGATGATTTGCTGAAGAACTAGAATGCCTTAATTCCACAGAATATTGCCCAGCAATAGTAAGGAACAGACGGTCAATAGATACTATAAATTGGATACATTTGAAGGAAATAATGCTGAGTGAGAAGATGAGGTGACCAAACAGAACAGGCTGTGTTTTCTCAACCATGTACTAGTTAAATAACACAACCACAGACATGGACAGCCAGTAAGTGTCAAGGTTAGAGACAGGGGGTTCTTGTTATATGAACACAGTGCAGAACTGCCACATGAGTGCACACAATGTGTTAACAGTTACGCACACATACACACACAGTTGGAATGAACTTTGAGTTATATCATTATCTGTTCTCTAACTTGAGGGGTTTTTCGAAGGGAGTTGTTTCGTTTGGTTTGTTTCCTTGAGAGAGGATTGGGGTAACCTAGGTGGGCCTCCAACTTCTGACGTGGCAGAAGTTGTTCTTAAACTCCTGATCCCCCTGCCTCTACTTCTAGGGCTAGAATCATTCTGATAGTGTGCTATTATCAGGCAAGATGCTTTCAGGACGAGCAGAAAGGAGGCACCAGTATTCCTTATATATTTCTTTACAACTTCCTGGTCCTCTATATGATCACGTTGAGAAGAAGTTAAATACAGGAGGAACCACTCTCTGAACTATTTCCTTCTGTAAGCCTACATATTCTTTTGTACTTGAGTTCATGACTGTTTCTTTCTCTCCCGAAAAGAACAGAGTGTATCTAGAATAGAAGCAGGAAGTAGACCATGCCATCCTGAAGTTATTTGGTCACTAAATCACCCTGACAGTAATCAAACAATGGAAAATAACGCGTCTGGGTCATGAACAGTAACCACTGTTTAAAATGTAAGCATAGGAGAATCTTCGACAGCAGTTTAAGTAGAACAAACTGGTATAGAGGTGGTCCAACTAGCATTTAAAGAAACAGGGGCCTGAGCCATCCAGTTGGGAGGAAAGGGAAGAGGACTATGGTGCCCTCAGACAGGAAGGATGACTGGAAGGAAATGTTTCTAAGATAGGAAGCTCCTGGACTCCCCACATTTGGAAGAAAAAGCAAGAAGACCTCAAGGTCAAGGCCAGTCTGGCCGACAGGCCTAAGCAAACAAAACCAGAACAGCAGAGCAAACCAAGACCGACAAAAAAAGAGATTAGCTTGATCTTACAGCTGCTTGACACAGAGTAAGAGGCCCATTCCACCTGCAAAGGAAAGAGAGAACAAAAAAACGTGTGACTCCTGCAACTCTCCAGAAGTCAGGCCCAGAAAATCTGAGGAACTCACAGACCAGGAATAAAGAGAGGCCCTCCACCCAAGTACTGATCTCATCAGCTCTGGCTCTGTGACCCAAGCAGTAGCTTTCTTCCAGTCATGGTCAGAAATACACACAAACTACTCTAGAAACCCAGATCCTGTTACCAGTTAATTGCACGGAATTAAGTGGCTCAGGGAACAGGAGATGCAGTCCTGGCTCCTTTGTGCTCACTGTCTTAAATACATTGTCCTTCTGACTAATTTATTTTTTCTACAAAGAGAGGCTCCGTCCTGTCTCAAGTTGTTTTTTTGGTTTTGGTTTGTTTTGTTTCCAGAGGCTTTATTTCTGCATCTTAAAAAATCTTCATTTTAGAGACTCTATTTAGCCGAGACAAGAATAAAATCATTTAATGACTAAAGTTTTGAATCTAAGCAGATGAAATTATTCATGTAGATCATTAGAAATACATGAGTGGCCACTCTGGCTTCCTGTCTAGAGAAGATTCTTCATTAAACATGCTTTTGGGTTGTTCCTGAAACTGAAGCAACAAACACCTAATTCAGATCTTCTAGACTTTATATTTCCAAAGCGACCACTTTTTTTTTCTTTTTCGTATGAAAAAAAAAAATCTTCATTTGGAAGTCTTGAATATGAGGATATTTGGGAAATGTCGGAGGAGGGAGACCTCTGCCAAGGGACCTGCAAATAGTTGCATAACCCTCTTTTTATCTGAGCTGTTGACCTAGCCATTCATTCTATGTTTGCTGGGGTGAGCTCAGCAAGGCTGGTTGCCAAGGCAACCGTAATCCGCGAACAGAGCTGGCTCCACTGGTGGTCAGTTACAACACGCTTTGTCCCATCCCGTGTCCTGAGACAGAAAACAAGCACCTTCAGTAAACATGACCTAATGAGTGTGGTGGCCTCCGGCTGCCTGGGAGGCACCGGAAGAGGCCTGCCAGGAGTCAGAGCCGTCACCCCACAAAGGAACCTAGAAATAAATGTTCTCTCAGTTGATGCATTTAACGACATAAAACCGTCCTGTCCTCCTCAGGGGGGGCCAACGAATTGTCTTTCAATTGACTGTGCTTTTCCATGTGTTGTGTAATTAGGGAGGCAGTGGATAGAGTAGAGCCCTGGAGGCTGAGAGCCCACCTGAGCCAGCACTGCGCTGGAATATGCCCTTCCTCAGGGCCAGCCAACCACCCTCTTTTTTTTCTTTTCTCATTTTTTTTAAGAGTCTTCATTTCACTTCATTTCACTGCTTCATTTGCAAGCAGGACCCCAGGGACAGTGTAGCCTGGGGACCACAACATCCTGGGCCCAAGTGTTTCTGCAAATTCAGAGCTCAGCGACGGCAGTTTAACCCAAGTTGTCTCTACTGGGTCTGGTGGGAGAGGGCCGAAGACGAACGAGTCCTAAAGCATTTATATTTTAAACTATTGTTATTGTTCAGGACTCAGATACCTTTTGAATCTTCCCTCCATTAACTTTCTTAGCCTGACCTGAAATAAGGAATTCACTCTCTTGGAAGAAGTGTGTTGGATGTTGCTGCAAACATGTGGCCATTGTTTTTTGTAGAGAGCGTGGGGCTTAGTACTGATTATTTTGTTAGCAAAGCAAACAAACCGGACTTACTCAGGCATCACACTGAGGCCTAGTAGAGCGTCTGTAAGGATGAGACGGAGGGCATGCATAGACCTGTTGAGGTTCTGGAGTGAGGAGGGAAAAGGAGCGTTTATCTATGACTTATTGAATAGCTGTGCTTTGTGCATATTATATTCATTTGACCCTTGGAATAACTGTCCCCATCACATCCGGGTCAAGACCTATGTGGCCACTTCCCAGAGTACTAGATCCAGTAAGTGGGTTAAGTCAGACAGCTGGTATTAGGATTTTGTCTAAGCTCCACCCCACAGTTACCTGGCAACAGCCAGGTATGCCCCTCCCCACAGTTACCTGGCAACAGCCAGGTAGGTCTGGCCCACTATAAAAGGGGCTGCTTGCCCCTCCTCTCTCTCTTGCCTCTCTTACTTTCTTAGCTTCTCTCTTGCCCTCTTGGACTCTCCTCCCTTCCCCCCTCTCTCCATGTGGTCATGGCCGGCCTCTACTTCTCTACTCTCTCCTTTTCTCTGCCTTTCTCTGCCTCTACTACCCTCTTAACTCCCCTCCCCGTGCCCTGAATAAACTCTCTTCTATACTATACCAACATGAGTCTGGTCCCTCAGTGGGAAGGGGTGCCTCAGCATGGGCCCACTGAGACACCCTCTTCCCCCACATGCCCATAGAAGACATTCTTACTCTACTTTCTCTTTTTATGATCACAACAGCTGGTAACGGACTAGACCTGGAAAAATGGTCCCAGAACCACCTAACAATGGTAATATAGCTGGCCTGCTGACATGTAATGGTCCCAGAAATCTACCCTTGTGAGACTCCAATAAAAACTCCCTCCTCACCAGTATATGTTTGCCATGGGTGGCTCACAGCACAAGACTGCTACAGAAATGTCCACAGAATTAGAGCAAATTCTTAGACCCACAAGCAGAGAGGAAAAATGGGTCTTCTTAGTGGACTGAGGTCTCAGACAACAAGCTCAAGGTATCTTCTTAGCTAAAATAGAGGGGAGGGGAGAAAGTTGGAGACGTGGTTACTGTTAGGTTGCTAAAACTTATTTGTTTATCTTTTAACTAATATCACATCTGGATACCTAGAGAAAGTCCTGGGCTTCTAGACAATGTGCAGCCAGAATAAGAGAATGACCACAAGCTCTTTCATGAGTTCTTCTGTAGCCCTGGCTCTAGCCTAACAAAAAATTAGTCTAATCTGTCATTACGTCCACAGTCAGATTCCCTAGTACCGTAACCTAGAATTTCATTTATTTTACTATCACTCCATCTAAGTATACATTTTGTGTTCTTACTTATGGCGAGCGTACTGTTGGCTAATCTTCTGTTGTGACAGCGTGGTTTGGTTTTTGATGTTGAAATAGAACCCAGGGCATCCTGTGTACAAGGCAGGCACTATACCACTGGACGACACTTTCATCCCTGTGGGTATTTTGAACAGATGAGCAGGGTGTAGAAAGTGTTAGTATATCCACAGCTCAGAAATGGATCCTGACATGTGAGTGGGAGCCCTGTCACCAGCCCTATCCTGACGTCACAGACAGCTTTCTCTCCTGTTAAATCATGTTCCCTACTCTTCTCAAGAGTCCAAAACAGTGATGCCAGGCTACAGATTTCACTCCAAGTTTGACCTTCCACAAGAGAAAAGAATAGGAAAATGGCTTGTCACGGGTCAAATGTTGCCAACCCACTGTCCTGCAAAAATTGCCTCTACAGTGGTCTTTGGGACAAGCTATATGAATCCCTACAGCCATGCCTGACATAGCACCACTCATTGAGAGGGAGGATAGCAATCCTTCCTACCTCCAGTCTACGTTATGCTGCCATCTTCTCTGAGCACTCTTCCCAGCCTACAAGATCTTTCGAGAACACTGTTATGGTTATGGACACTGTTGCGGCTATAGAAACAGAAAAGACATCAAACCCCTTATTTCTAAGTATGATGCTGGGCCTCAGTCCCATGTAAGGCCATGTAACACCTTAGCTGGAGTCTGAGGCCCACATTAATTGGCTGTATAAGTTTATATGTGATTTTAATCAGTAAGAGATGCACATGGCCTAACTCCTTGCCTGGGCTGACTTTACATAGCACCCAGAATGATGCCTTCCTCACGCGGGTGTTTTGTAAACACTAATGACGAGCTTCCACTGACACTGTCAACAGTGAGGTCTCTGAGCTTTCAGTCTTCCTCCTCACCCCCCTACCCCGAGCTCAGAGCAGCCCTCAGTATGCCCCTGTGGCCAGGCTGTTCTTTCAAGGGTCCTGGGACTAGTTGCAGGCTCGCATATGACTCCCTCATATAGTTTTATAAATCAGAGGCATGTAAGCGGAGCTCAAAATTGACCTTCACCCCCACCTCCACTCCCAGTGAGTTTTGTCCATGCAGGGGGCTGGGGGGGAGACCCATGATGCATTGGGAGCCACCCACCCTTGAGCTGTGTTCACTGTGGTGGCCCTGATCCAGTCACATGCTAAGGAAGCACTCCCGGGGAGATGAATGTCATTACAAATCTTGCCCTCAACATGAAACGCCACTGATTGTTTATTAAATTGCTCTTCAAAGAGAAAACACTGGCAAGGGAGTGTCATTAAAATGGAACCAAAGGGAACTGCTGTAACCTTCCGCGGGGTGCTTTTCTCCATTAAGCCAAAGCAGGGCGACTGAAATGGCCAGCAGGAACTTCTGGCCTGCAGCCCCATCAATTACCTTAATCTCCGCTTAGGCCAGGGTAGCGCAAACCATCCAATCTAAGTACTTCCAAACATTGCCATAGGAAGAAAAGAAGAAGAAAAAAAAAAAAACCCTTAACCCTAACTCCACTGTCTCAACTCCAGTTCAGGACAAATTGCATTATACATGAGTAGCATTAAAACATAAAAGACATGCCCTGCAGAGAGCCTTGCGCAACTTTCCCCCAGTAAGCAGAATTAATCACAGGGAACAATTACCAGCCCTGGTCTGAATATTTATGACATAACAGAAAGCTCATTTAAAAGACTCAGTGGCTCAGTGATTTTAAAATGTAGGGGGAAAGGACAGGCATTCCACATGGCCAGTGGAAGGGACTCAGTACCCTATATCTGTCTTTTTCACACACACACACACACACACACACACACACACACACACACCCTTTCTAGAACTGGGTAGTTAATGTCTCACTTTGCTCATGAGTCCTGAGTAGCAGCTGAAAAGGTGTGACATGCTTGTGGACGGAACAGTGGCCCCTGGTGCAATCAGCAGCAGCTGGGTGTGAGCCTCTTGCAGAGTGAGCTTGAAGGTGCCAATGGTAACCTCCAGTGCTGGGCCAGGCCCCACCCACGCCAATGCGTGGCCTCAGCATGCAGAACCGATGGCTGACCTGTTGAAAGGAGCCTTCAAAGAGAGGAGTGCAACGCTTTCTTCTTCCTTCCCGTACAATGACGAGCTCTGGGATTCAGGTGAACGAGCAATGGGCATCCATTCCCCTCGTTCACTGCTTCGTCTACTGGCCAAGCACACACTAAGTAGCGGGTATGTGTCCTGCACTGTCCAGATTCCCAGAAAACAGGACCATACCCGACATGAGAAAGCAAATTCTAAAGGAAGAGAAAGGCGGGTCTGTCTGGTCACTCTAGGCTGCACAGCCAGGGCCCCGAGCAGAGCAATTAGCAAGCAATTTTTAGGCGATGACTCAAATGCAGAAGTTCCTTCAAGTTACATACTGTGTTTAGAAAGTGCAATAGAAACTGCACACTGCCTGTTTAAGTTAACGAAAGCAAAGTTTGTGTTTGGGCTAAACATAGCATCATTCCCTGCGGTATTACTGACCGTTGAAGCCAGTCGGTTCGACTGGGGAAATGACAGAGTTAATTGCGTGGAATTATGGAAAGTGAAGTAGTGGGCAAGTCATTGGATGAGAGGCAAATCTCGGGACCACCGTCCATCAGACTGCGTTTCACCCGTCTCCAGACTAGACCTCATGAGCCCTCCGCTCACCCAAGGAAAATTACCCGTGTTGGAGTGGACTGGTACGAATCTCCAATCTCAGCACTCAGAAGGCGGAAGCCGGAAGACGTGGAGTCTCCACAGCAAGTTCAAGGTCAACCTGAATTACATAGTGAAAATTAGTCCCAGAGAGAGAGAGAGAGAGAGAGAGAGAGAGAGAGAGAGAGAGAGAAGAGACCGCAGCAGAAGTTGTAATGCTTTTTTTTATATGCCCAGTTTTGTAGCCAAGAGGAGGAGCCTTCCCTCTCACACAACCTCTTTCACAGACATTATTTTTCCCCATATCTGCTCTACTTCCGCCAGCAACTTCAGTCCTTACCAGTACTCAGAACACACTTGGTGAGATACTAGTTCTGAAAACCATTGTTTACAGGGTAGAGTGAGTGAAGTGGAAAATGTAATGCAGGAGAAGTACTGGATTTCGGTGCCCCTGTTTATACTCCCCATCTTTTCAGATACACAAGCACTCAGACACACTTTGATTAAGCGTGTCCATCTATCAGGCTGGTGTGTAGGCTCTGCGGGTAAGGGCACTTGCCACACAACCCTAAGAACCTGAGTTCCAGCCCCAGAATTCACAGTGAAGGACAGAACTGGTTTCTGAAAGTTATAGTCTATCATTTACATATGTGCCATGACATTTATGTAGCTAAATGTGCTCTCTCTTGCTCTCTCCCACAGGCGAAAAATAAATAAACAAAATACTTTAGATATAAGAAAATATCAAGTATCTGCTAGATGCCAGGTACACAAAAGGAACATAAACCATCTCTGCCTGCTTGACGCTTCCGGTGTCACATCCCAAAGACTGCAGTAAGTAACACAGATGGAACATGCCCTTGAGATGCTGGCCACGTCTCCACACTCTTCCACCCCATCCCACATGATGCTTAAACAGCAAACACTTCCACATTCTTGGCTTAAAGTTAGAAAGGTTTATTTCTCATTCGTGCCACAGGATCACTGAGAGTCAAATGAGTAGAAGTTGGAGGTATCTGGGTGGTCTGTGTATGTGTATGTACATGTCTGTGTGTGTAGTGTTTGTACATATATGTGCTATGTGTGTACTCTGTGTGCTATGTGTATATGTGTGTGGTATGTATGTGTGTGTTCGTATGTTTGTTTTATGTGTATGTGTGTACACGTGTATGGCACATGAGAGTGTATATGTGTGTGGTGGGTATGGATGAATGTGTGTGTATATGTATGTGCTATGTGTGTGTACATGGGTGTGATATGTGAGGGTAAACATGTGTGCAGCATGTGTGTGGCATGTGTGTATGTATATGTGATGTGTATGTGTGTGTACATGTCTGTGTACATGTTTGTTGTGTGTACATGTGTGTTATGTGTGTACATGTGTGTGGCGTATGTGTTATGTGTGTGATATGTTTGTGAGTGTATGTATGTGTGGTTTGTGTGTGAGTGTGTGAATATGTGTATGGTTTGTGTGTATGGTGTGTACATGTGTCATATGGTGTATGCTTGTGTCTGTGTGTGTGTGTGTGTGTTTCTGCTCTTACTCACCTAGACATGAATTCAGGTTGTAAACTATCCTCCTATGAGCATTTCTGGTTTACATGCTAGAGAGAAAAAAGAATGCTGCAAAGGAGCTCAAACAAGTGGTCAGCTCCTCCAGCGAGGACGAGACATGCCTTCCTTCTGTGCTAACACATCTCCAGGGATGCTCCCAGGACCCACCTCCCCACGAAGGGGCTGGGAAGTGGACTTCTGCCATGTTCCCAGACAAGTCACTAACTGGAGCTATCTCGTACACACAGTGACAACCCTGAGAGACATCAAAAGCCGAAAGGTCTGGTCTCTGGCCTCCAGACGCTTGCCTGCCAAGACAAAATTTGTTACATCCAGAAAGAGATGAAGCACGCTGCTTTCTCTTAGATGACAACTTTAACGATGCCTTGGGGAAGTGTAATTATTTAGTCATGTACATCATCATGTTGAAACCTCCAGTTTAATTGGAAAGTATGTCTTCTGCTTGTCCTCCACTTCTTTGTGGAATCTTTCCAGACCATGGAAGGGATGTAGACGTTCTTATCCATTCGATACAACCGAGTGTGAGGGTCGGCTTCTGACCCTGTCAGCCCGGTGCACAGCCTCTGTTCTCAGTCCTTTCCCAGACCTGTTCTCACGGAAAAGATCGTGGCTACCCTTCACCACTGCCAGCTCTGCAGGCTCTTGGAATGTAAGGGCAAAAGTAGAAGTTTCAAGGAGACATGAAGCCTCTCAGAGGCTCCAGAGGAGAGCTGGCTTACTCCAAAGCAATTAGCCAACAATGTTGGCACCACGAGGACTCAAGAGCCAGCAACCCATCCAGAACACTTTTCTAATAAACCAGAATCTGGTTCAGCGAGAAGGTGCTCCCCAAAACGTGTCCTCCAGGATAGCTATCTCATACATGAATGTAGTAGCCGGGCTAGTGTTTGGTGGATTCCTACATGGCTTGGCTGTTACCAATTTAGCTAGATGTGTGTCCTCAGACCATAGAGGTGGTGAAAGAAAGTAATCGCGCCAGGCTCTCCTCTCCAGCAGCTGGCCTCTCTTCCCAGTGTAAGCAGAATTACTTGGTCTCTTGCTTAGGAAACCAATGTTAATAGAAAACAAATGGGTTTCTATTACCATGACAAATACCTGAGAAAGTGAACTATTGTGGTTTGAATCAGAAATGTCCCCCCACAGGTACCTGCATTTGGTAGAACTGTATGGAAGATGATGGAACCATCCATTGTGGTGTATTGCTGAAGGAGGTGAGTCACTTGGGCCATGTCTTGAGGTTTTATAGCTGGGCCCCATTACATGTTCTTTTTTTTTTTTTTTTCTATTTCCTGACTGCAGACGTGGTGTGACCAACTGGTCTCCTGCTCCCACCCCCATGCTTTCCCCACGGTGATAAACTTCCCCCTTTTAAATTGCGAGCCAAGGTAAGGTCTACCTTCCTTAAACTGTTCCTTGTTGAGTATATTATCACAAATATACATGCTAATACACAAAGAGAAAAGGCTTACCTGGGCTCATAATTTTGACACTTCAGTGGATAGCCAGCTAGACCCACTGTTCTTAGACCTCTTGTGAGGATGCCCATAGGCATAGGTGGGAAGTATATGGTATAGTCAATTCCTCATGTCATAGCTGGGAGCAAAGAAGAGCAAGTCAGTGCCCAGAAGCCACAACCCCCTTCCAAGGCAAGCATCCAACGTCCTAAGACCCTCCCTCAAGCCCCTGCCCTTCCGAAGTTTCACCATTTCCCAATACTATCACATGGACCTTTGGTCGACATTTACGCAAATGACATCAGATTTGACTTCTGATGTGAAAACATTTTGACTTCTAAGTGACATCAGACAAGTATTTTTACGTGGATTCCTCAAACACCCATAGTTGTTAGTGAAGGAGAAAAACAATTTTCAGGAGGCTTAACGGAAAGGCATAGGGTGGCCTTCACTCTACACTAAGCCAACCTGACAGCCTGGATTTCCCAAGTGGTTGGTCCATACTGCCTGCCTTCCCTCATCCTGCTTTCACACAGCAGTGTGTCGCTGCCCAGAAACGCCTCTCCCCACTGACTTCATAACTGCCACATATGGCACTTACCTTACCTGGTTGACATCCTGTATTACTGTGTTGTATGTCTGGTTACCCTGCCGCTGCATGAATATACTTCAGGAGCCATGGGTCTGGAATTCCTAGGTCTCCTCTTAGGAGCAGAATTATTTAAACTGTTGAATATGTGGGTTCCCTTAGCAGAAGAGGAGCTGATAGGAAAGCCTACACTGCGGAGCTCGTACAAGGGCTCAGTAGGAGACTCCAAGCACAGTTCAGCTGTGCCAGGGTGCAGGGGCAGCCCTCGGAGCTGGGAGGTTGATGGCACTGGTACTGGGGAGCTGAGCTTTCTTCCTCCCTCCCTGCTTCTCGGCCCTCCGCTGGTTTCTGCGTTGTCTTACTTATGACAGTTGTTTTAGTGCTGATCATCTTTTTGCTAATTCAGCAAGTCATCTTTCCTCCTCAAGCACTGTGATCAGATTGAAGGTCATTCCGGCCTCATGTTCCGCCACCACCATTATTGTGGTGGTCTTTTCAGAAACACTCCTCAAAGGAATGTGTGTTCATACTAGTTGATTCTCCACACACACACCCACAACTAAGGAAAAAACAAAGTCTTGAAAAAAATTCAACCATGCCACTTTCTTGATCTGAAGAATCTCGTGTATTCTGTGTGTGTACACAGGCTACCTTCATATGGTGCTGGAAAGCAAAGCCAAGGTCTTGCGGGTTATGGGTGCATTCGTTACTTTTCTTGTTGCTGTGACCAGATAACTGACATAAAGTTCCTAAGGGAGGAAGCTCACTTCTGTCATGGCAAGGAAAGGCTGCTGACGAGCATGAGGCAGCTTGTCACACTGCACCCACCATCACCAAGTGGAGAAAGATCAATGCCGGTGCTCGGCTGACTTTCTCTCTTTTGTTGAGTCTGAGAACCCAGTCCACGGGAAAGCATTGCACCTAATGAAGGTGAGGCGCCCCTTCTTAGTTAAATCTTTTGGAAACTGCTTCACAGAGCCACCCATGGGCTCGACTCTATGGTGATTCTGAGTCTAGTCAATGTGACAAAGAAGACTAGCCCTCAACCACCAAGTCTGGCAACACACAGCTTTTAAGGGCTTTGGTATGACACACCTGACGGTACCTCCCTTGGGGAGTCGTCTTCTTGGAAGAGCTTCCTGTGAGAATCCCTTTCACTATTGTTTTCTAAATATTTACTACACATTCTTGCTAGACATGATCTAAATATCACCATCTTTAGCAAAGGGTTTCCCTAGTTTGTGTTTTCAGTTACAGAACTGAACATAAAATTGATCTCTTACCAGGATGATTTTAGCCACAAGTAACAGGATCACTGATTCTGCCTGTTAAACCAGTAGTGGTCACATGTGCCCTAGCCAAAGTCTTCAGGGTGACTAGTGCTGTTCAGAACTGACTGAGAGACATATGGCTCCCCCAACCTCTCCCTCTTTTTGCTTCTCCCCCTCCTTGAGGTGAGTGGCATTGTTCCACCACACTTCCCTGATAGTCTGCCTTGCCACAGGACTAAAAGCAGCTGGACCCCACAATGATAGGCTAAAACCTCAGAAATGACAAGCCACAAGAAACATTTCCTGCCTTTAAGTGATCTCCTTGGGTGTTTTTCACAGTAGCGGAGCGCTAATTAAGACAAGCGACGGCCTCATTCAAGGACCCACGTTCTTGCCATATCTGATTCTGCCAACTTCAGTGTGTTGCCTTGATCCGCACCTCTACAGCAAAGACAGTCATATGTGGCACCATTTAGTGGTCAATGCGTTGTCACAGTATTGGTTAGCTAAGCATAGTTGTCCTATTTTATAAGTAAGGGAACTTAGGCTCAGATAGGTAAATGTGACCTTAAGTCACATAGATACCGGAGGCAGAAAGAACAGTTGAACCCGTGTCTACTTGACTACAGAGTCCATGCTCATAAATACTCGGTCCTCTTCTACTTATGCCTGAGAGCAAATGGCCTTAACCTACAAGGTTAGACGTAATATGTTCAAGGCTAATGATTTACTCATACTTTGTAAAACTAAGACTTCTTTTGGCAAGTTTAGTCAGTCATAGGCAACACTGCTGACACTGATAATGTGCTTCTATGACACAGTATGCAATAAATGGACTTCTATGACACAGGTCTGCAATAAATGGGTTTCTATGACACAGGTCTGCAATAAATGGTCTTCTATGACACAAGTGTGCTATAAATGTGCTTCTTGACACAGGTCTACAATACATGTGCTTCTATGACAAAGGTATATGTAATTTCTTCATATACCTTTTCTTTCTTTCTTTCTTTCTTTCTTTTTTTTTTTTTTTTTTTTTTTTTGGTTTTTCGAGACAGGGTTTCTCTGTATAGCTCTGGCTGTCCTGGAACTCACTCTGTAAACCAGGCTGGCCTCAAACTCAGAAATCTGCCTGCCTCTGCCTCCCAAGTTCTGGGTTTAAAGACATGCGCCACCACCGCCCGGCTAATTTCTTCATCTTTAATTTTGATCCAGAATACAAATTCAGACAGTATTTTCACATAACAACAATTAGAACTCATTTTTATATGTGTGTGAATGTTTTTATATACACAAGCATATTCATGTAGACATATATGTAATACAATTCTGTTTCATTGATATATCAATGAAGACCAAGGAAAGTCAGAAAATTGTCAAAACATAAAGCACATAAAACACTGAGCAAACATCACAATGACCTATTTGTCCTGAAAACCCTTAAGCTAACAGTTCACCTGCGTTAGCATTAGCAGAAAGCATAGAGGGATGTCAGGAAGACCTTCTCAGTGACACATGGAATGATCTAGTACGAAAAGGAACTCACTGCAAGGCTTGTGCTACCCAAAATTCCCTTCCTCACTTAGGTGGTGTGACAGAGGGATTTGCATGTGGGTTTTCTGAGTTTCTTCCCTCCCAGAGTTAGGAAGCACTTCCTGTTGTGATCATAAAAAGAGAAAGAGACATTAAGATATGTTCTGAGGCGTCTGGTGAGGTGTGGGGGAAGGGAGTACCTCGGCAGGTCCACGCCAAGGCATCCCTTCCCCCTGGGGGACAAGCCACACCGCGGTATAGCATAGAATAGAGTTTATTTAGGGCATGGGGAGGGAAGTTAAGAGAGTAGCAGGGGCAGAGAAAGGCAGAGAGAAGGAGAGAGTAGAGAAGTAGAGGCCGGCCATGACCACGTGGAGAGAGAAGGGAAGGGAGAGGGAAGAGCTCAAGAGGGCAAGAGAGAACAAGAGAGCAAGACAGCCAAGAGGATACGAGAGAGGGGAGGGGCCAAGCAGCCCCTCTTATCGTGGGCCAGGCCTACCTGGCCCGCCCATCATGGGCATGCAAAACTTGCATCTTGCCAGTCTGGATCATCTGACCAAGGCTGAACCGCAAACAGAGGACTATAAATGACTCGGGTCTGGTCACAAGAGAAGGAAGGTGTCAGCGTCTGTCAGACTCCTCCCTACCCATGTCATGATGGCCACTGCCTTAGAGGCACAGCAGAATCACAGCCTCAAGTTACCTGTCCTGCCATCAAGACCTTGTACCATTGGCGCCTGTGAGCAGATTCTTTCTCTCTCTGTTCTCCTCTGAAGTACAGGAAGGCCCATCTCCCATCACACTTGGAAATGTGGATACTGGCCGAGTGACTGCACGTCACTTTCCCCGGTAGCCCTGATTTATACATCCGGGTTTCAGAGACAGCCTTCCTTTGCTCCTCTCACATCTGGCAGAATTTCATAAAGTGAAATGATTAAAGACCTCACAACTGCAAAAATGACAAGCGGTCCTGAATGTGCAGTCCTGCTGTTGTGTCCGCAGCTTAATTTTCTCTGTGGAAACTTGCTGGCAGGGGTCCTTTGTGCCCACCAAAATGAAGATGTGGCTGAGTCCCACGCAGCACTGAGAAGCATGTCTGGCTCTATGAGTTTCTCATGGGCATTCTTACAGACTGCATCCTTGCAGAGACACACTCGTCCAAGGACAGGAGGAGGATGCAGGAAGACAAAAAGAGGTGGGGTGTGGCATCCCTCGTGTGTGGCATCCCAGTGGCATCTCTGTGCTGCCTGGTTACATCTTTGCTCCAAATAGTGTGCATGTGGGGGCAATTAGGACCCTTTCCTGGGGACCTCATGATACCTTTCTCCAAACCAGCTGTTGGCCAGCATTTTCAGCAGAAGAGGCCAATTGTCTCTCCTTGACAAAGCCTGTGTTACCTCTTCCCCCAGTAGCTCTGAGAAGCCAAGGGTGATGTCTTCCTATGAGAAGTCACAGGAGAAATCTAAGATCAGAAGGCAAGGAATGTTCTTTGAGGGATGGCCGTCCTACCATCCCTCCCATATCCCTCTCTAATACTCTTCTGCCTTGCTCCAAATCATTGGGACACATTTAAGTGGCTTTCGAAAGACCATGTGTCTTAAAACACAGGAGAAAAGAACTGACAAACAACAGCGCTTCTCACCTCCTGGCTCTCCAGCCTCAATGGAATCCTTCCTCTGTGTCTACAACAGGGGAGCAGCTATTGGTTTTCATAACCCTGATAGCATGCTAGGAAGGATGGCCTGTTTAGTGGGAGCATTTTGATTCTGCTGTGCACCTTTGCTCTCTGCTGTGTATACAGTGGCTAAGATGTTGTCCCTAAGCTCTGCAAGGCTCATGCATTTATTATCCAGCAATGCAATTGTTCTGCTTGAAGTATCAAAAAATGTTGCAAGATCTGGACTCCCTTCCTTCCTTCTTTCCTTCCTTCCTTCCTTCCTTCCTTCCTTCCTTCCTTCCTTCCTTCCTTCTTTCCTCCCTCCCTCCCTCCCTTTCTTCCTTCCTTCTTGCCTGCCTCTCTTTCTTCCTTCCTTCCTTCCTTCCTTCCTTCCTTCCTTCCTTCCTTCCTCTCTTCCTTCTTCTCTTTCTTCCTTCCTCTCTCCCTCCCTCCCTCCCTCCCTTCCTTCCTTCCTTCCTTCTTGCCTGCCTCTCTTCCTTCCTTCCTTCCTTCCTTCCTTTCTTCCTTCCTTCCTTCCTTCCTTCCTTCCTTCCTCTCTTCCTTCTCTTTCTTTCTTCCTTCCTCCCTCCCTCCCTCCCTCCCTCCCTCCCTCCCTCCCTCCCTTCCTTCCCATCTGTTGCAGGATATTTAATCACACTGTGACCCCCTGACATTGTATTATTTACTACCAAAACCTGGTTTTAGTTGAGGTGTGTCTCAGCCTTAGCACACACCTTTAATCTGAGAACTTTCTGCTTGAATATCGTGAACAGGATTAAATAAAGTTATCCATAGGTCAGGCAAGGCAGAGCAAGCCATCAGTTGACAGGAAGTGAGCATAGCATTATTAAGAAGGAAAAAAAAAAACCATGCAGAGTAAGAGAGAGTCAGGAAGTCTTCTCTTGCTGATAGGAGTCGGTCTCTAAGGTGCTTGGGGGGTTGAGGGGGCACTGAAGTAGTGTGTGAGTCAGCTCTGACAGGCTTGAGGCTCTCAGAACCGTACAGGTTAGGTTACCAGAAGGATGGGGGAGGGGCTGACAAGTCCTCAGCTTCTCTCCATCAACACTATACACTGGACTGTTCCCGAGTGAATTCTAGACCCAAGCAATCCCATGTCAGCATTCTAGGTCCTACTGCAGTGCAGCTTTGTCCCCAAGCCAACTATCTCCAGTTCAAGTTGGGTCACTCCCAAAAATGGCCCACATGATCTTCATTTGATTTTTATTTATGTGTATGTATCTGCATGTATGTGCAGGTGCCTATAGCAGAGGCTAGAGGAGAGTTCTGAAGTCCCTTTAACTGGAAATACAGGTAGTTCTAGGCCACTTGATGTGTGTGCTGGGAACCAAACTCCAATCCTCTGAAAGCTGCAAGCACTCTTAAGCTGTGAGCCATGTTCTCCAGCCCCTGATCTTCATTTGGAAACAACCTGAGCATACATTGTGTGGCAGGCCTGGGCACATCTGAACAGCTTGCCGGCACCATTTTCATCGCTGAACCCAAGAGAAGGGACGATTTCTGGATGCTGTAATAAAAAGCCACACCTTTTCTCATCCGGTACTACAAGCCATGACAAAATTAAACATTTAGGCTTCAAGAATGCTGGGCAAAGTCTTTTCTTGTTGAAAGAAAAAAAAAAAGGAAAAGGAAAAGGTCCCCTTCCCATTCTTGTCCTCGAGAATTCATCCTGAGTCATGAACTTCTGCAAGGAGCGGTGGAGGGGTGGAGCTTCAGCAGATAAGAACACAGAAGGGGAAAGGCAGCTGCTTGGACTGTGTCTGTAGGGTGACATCATGGGAACTCTGACAGTAGGTATAATGACTACAGCCCATCTTAGACCCTAGGCCCTCAGGGAAGGGCCTCGGAACTCCACATTTCTCTTCTTGCTGCTTGGGATAGCCATCAATTAGTCCACCCTTTGAAGAATTCTTCTCTCCTAAAAATGACCCATGGGGTGGAGTGGGAAGGGCAGAAAGAGACTAAAAGTGATGTATTGCCTGTTAACTAGGATCATGAATTGTGACGAAGCTTTCTCTATACCACATGATCAAAATGCATACTGGTACTTCCCCAGGAATAAAATGAGCCTAAATTTCTAAGAGCAAGAACATTCCTTGCCTTCCCACATCCCCTGCACCAGAACCAAACCTACTCTTTAATACTAAGAATAGTGACTATATATAAACTAGATTATGCTTTTACTTTTTTAAATAATTATTTTTTATTTTATATGTGTGTTTATCTGCCTGCACATCATGTATATGTACTATGTGCATGCCTGGTGCCCGGGGGTGGGGTGGGGGTGGGGTGGGGGGTGGGCGGGCGGTGGTGGGCGGGTGGTTCCAGGGGATCTGATGTCAGATCCCCTGGAACTGGAGTTACTGGTGGTTGTAAGCTGCCATGTAGGTGCTAGCAACTGAACCTGGTCTTCTCTACGAGCGGCTAGCACTCTTAACTACTGAGCCATCTCTCTGGGCCTGAGCCTACTTTTAAAGCAAGTACTAGAGATTTTTTTTATAGAAAGTGGCATCTTTGTATTTGCTCTTAAGTTTCTTGATGTATCTAAAGGCTGCAAGTTTCTTCCCTGTGGCCTCAGTTCTAGAAGTCAGCTCTGTAACTGACAAATTGATGACAATCATGATGGCTGTGAGACAGCAAGTAAACATCGGGAAGGCAGCCATGCTGGCTACGATACCATTAACGCCTCAACAGTGAGTGTTTGAAAGACAATTAGACAGTGGGGTCTCCCTTGGGAGTCCTGAGAGGCGGGCAGGCGCTGCGTGTTGGAACCTGGAAGCATACAGCATTAGTGAGTGAGTTCTCTGACTGGTGAGGAGCCATCGAAAATGTCTCTCCCCGTGCTGTTCCTGCTGCCCGTGCACACATCCATTTGAAAACAATATGGAACAGAATCGGGACACACGGCATTTTCACAAAATGTTAAGAAAATCTAGCCATGGAATCACTGTCCAGTGAAGAAAGTTAATCGCACCTTAATCACAACCTCAATAATTGGATATGCTAATTGCTATGGTAAGAACTTCTAAAGAGAATATCAAACCATTCCATATGAACTCTATGCTGCCATCGAAATTTTTCTATAGAGTCTCAGAATTGCGGCGCATTCGCAAATAGTTATTTTATTGAAACAGTCAAAAATCGTGCCAGGTAGCTCTTAGGATGATCTGAAATCAAAATTTAATCTTATAACTTTAGCAACTCATATTGAACACTTACATTCAGGTATATAGAACACAATCCATTAAATCTTGAAAACCCCTGTAATAAAACTTGGAATGAGTGCACAGTGGCAGCCTAGCGTTCCTGTGCCAGTTCACCAGTTATTGTGAATTCAGCTCTGTAAACACATTCAGCACATCACGGCCCTGGAGAGGTCAGTTGCTCTGACATACCTTGCTATAGCTTTGACAACAAAGGGAAACAATTCTTACAACAGTACTTAAAAATAGATCTTAAAGACGACTCATCCTTCTGTACACACAGCATGCTAACCTGCCACAGACAGCAAATGTCAAATTTGTACACTGGATTGTGTGGCAGCATCCTGCACATTTAGGACTTACTATTAAAATGAGCAAGCAGCTGTCAAATGTCTGAGATGGCCCGCTCCGTCTGGAAGGACGGAGTGCTGCTCTATAGCAGCGCGCTCACTGCTGCTTCTCAAAGGCGGAAACCAAGTAGATCCTTGTAGCTAAGCTTCCCGTTCGGAAGCTTAAGGTCCCCAGAGGTAATCTCACTTGACTGTTCTGCAGCTGCTCTGCTGCAGGAGCACAGTCACCCACCTTTTCAGAGGCAAGTTTAGAGTTCTCATCTGCAAGGTATGACTCCAGGGCTTGCATCCGTTCAAAGAGCATTTTGTTTGTCCTTAATCTTTTCTTCATAGAATTCTGGAAATGCTTTTTTTTTTTTTTTTATAGATTAGTTTCATATTATATGTCTTTGCCATTTTAGTTAGCAATGGAAAATAGACCAAGAATTCAGGGACATCCACAACACCTTCCGAGTTAAAGTCATATTTGCAGCCAAATAAAGGCTAATTTCCTTTCTTCCAGAATTTCGCAGTGTATATTTCATATCCAAATGGTTCTGGTTCTGAAACTTCAAGGTGTCTTGTTTTATCAGTTCAAAGCTAATTGGGAGTGGTACCAAGAAAGTGGCCGCCAGGGTTAAGCCTTCCATGGGCATTTCTAAGCATCCTATCAGCCTGCTTCAAGGACTCAAAGACGTAATGTCAAGCAAATTGACGGCTGTGAATGTCGAAGCACATTCTGGATCACGGAATTTCTCAACAAAAAGTTCCTTTGAACAGTCAGCAGTTATAAATTCTGCACTAAAATATATGCTCATTATCATGACGACATCTCATGTCTTCATAACATTGTTGCATAGAAATATCAGTGATATCAGCACACACGAGCCTGCTAATTCTCCCCTTCCTCCATTTGAGCAAATCTCTACCGTTTCCACATCCCAGATCCAGAACAGTGATGTCACAATCTTTTCTTTGTCATACCTTTTCTAAAATTTCCCCAATAAGGATACTTTTAATCCAATTATTAAAGTTTCTTAGGTAAAAATTTTGACTTTGACTATGCTTCGCCAAGCCAATTTCCTGAAACTCATTACAGGGGGCAGCTGAGCTGTGTCCTTCCTCCAGCTTCTGAAATGTCCGAGGTTGCCTGGCATCCAGAGGCTGCAGTTTTCTCTCTCTCTCTGGTTAAGCCCTCCATAGGAAGGCTCGTCTTCCCACACATCACCCCTCTCCAGTTTGCTTGTCTTTGAAGCACCTCCATCATCCTCAGAGTGTTTTTCCTCTAAGATGATTTCAACATCGAGTTTTCTTTTCTTGGATGGAGAATCTTGCACATAACTGAATTTTGCTCTACGGGATGATCTTCAGACTCTTTCCGCATTTTTTTTGTTCATCTACTTGCTGGCACTTAGGAGTCTTTTCAGAAAGCCTCTGCCCAGATGCAGCAGTGGTTTCATTAACACTTGGAGGAGATTCTGTTTCAGAATCTACAAATGCTTTGCAGAACTCTCAATGGCTGGTTACTTGAACTGACAGCAAAACCTCATGAATCAACACCACACAGTCATCCACCATTCTATTTGCAGAAACGCCGACAGGAGCTGTGCGTGCCTTGTTACCACATTTTAGAACTTATTCCAACAGACTGTGTATTGTGGCCGTGTCCTCTTGTGCGGCATCTTGCTTTAATAAGTGATATTCTTGAGCTAGTTTATACTCCCTGCACCTTACTGCCCTCTGGTTGTGTATCAAAAAGTGTGGGAAAGCAGCTCTTGGTAAGCCGGGATCAAAGGAAGCCAAAGAGAAGAGAGAAATGGACCATGGATGTTTTGGGACTTTGGTGGAGGTGCAGCCTGCCCAGGGTGGGTAGCTTTGCTTGGTTTTCCTTATCTAACATTGGTGTTTATGAAATCACGGCAGACACTCTGGCTTGGTACTCCTAAGCAATGCAGAAAAAGATTTGTAGGAATCAAAGCTCATCCTAATGGCAAAAGCAACATCAAGGGGTGGCGCCATTCCTGTAACCGAATTAGCAATCAAGGTGCATTTTTCTTCCTCCACTTTTAGAAGTATGTTTTCATTTCTGTTGAGTTAGTAAAGAACTTTGGTGCAACCAGACATTTCTTAACCTCTCTGAAGCCCGGGCCTTGTTGGGGGCAATAACAGCCAGCATCCAACCAGACATCACCATTGTTCCCTTGTGCAGGACATTGTCCCAAGGATTTCACACACATTATCTATGATTTAAGCCTTGCAAGACCACAGTGGCTGGGTATTCTCCATATTACACAAATAAGGAAGTAGTTGAGGGTAGAAGTTAAAGAGCCCTCCAAGGGTTCCTAGCTGCCAACAAGCACATCCAGCATCTAGGCCAGCTGTGACGGATTGTGTTGTCCACTACCAGAAAAAAAATATGTCTTTCTGGTTGCACAATTAAAGAACCAGACTCATTGAGAACAATTCAGTCTTGCATTTCACTTTGGAAACAGAAAACTGTGATGACCAACTGTCTTGGTTATGTGTTGCAAATCACTACAGAAATTTAACACACACAGCTGTGTACTGGATGCTGGGGAAAGGAAGGCTGGTAGACTCCCTCGGAAGCCTCAACCCCTGACTAGTGCCTGGACTAGAGTCTGTGTCGTCATCAGCTGATCAGCTGACAATAATGAATTTCTGTTCATGATAAAAAGCAGCTGGCAACAATGATTCAGCATGTGAATAGATTCACACAGGCCATTAAACAAGTCTGCTAGGTGCCAGAGCCCAGAGTACAAGTTTAACAGTGAGCAAGATAGACATTTCCACAGGACAAAGATGCTTCACCATGTACAAGTGATGCAGGCAGCCGTGCGTGATGGTGATTTCTCAGTGAATGGCTGTAAAACACCTCTGAAAATATGTCTATGTTCATATATATTCTTCCTATTGCCTTTTCCTTCCTTCCTGTCTAGAAACAAAACAAAACACTCTCAAAGCCATAGGTGTGGAGAGTTAGGTAACCTGGGGTAGAAAAAAGTGGTCCAGGGTGGGCTGTCAGACCCTCGAGTGGGGAGGGGCTATCTATGCACGTGTGTAAGAAGCCAGAATGAGGGTGAGGTAAAATTATCTGAATAGAAAACAGACAAGAGAAACTAAGGAAGGAGATAAAATGTGTTGAGTCTAAGTTTAGCAAAATTACACCTAGAAATGTCTTCAAAGGAGGTAAATCAGGAAAGGGGGAGAGCGCTGAGTGAACATTCCTGCATGCAAATCTGCGAGTCAGATCATCGCGTTACAGCAGACGATTGGAAACAACTCAAAGGACCAACCAAAAGACACAGGGCTACAGAATTGAAAAGTTTCATGGTTAACAGTAAGAACTTCTTTTCTTTATGTCCACCATTAGAGAGCATAACAATTACAAAGTGGATAGGACCGAGAGAGAAATTTGGACTGTATAAACTGGCAGAGACTTCCTTCAGAAAGTTAAGGAAAAGACAAACAAGCCAAGGAGCAAGTGAGTGAGCCAAATGCCTAAGGCTTTTTTTTTTTTAAGGTAGAAAACAAATATGTATTCACGGGAAAATGCAAATCAAGCCCCACAGGTGTACTGCTTCACAAACACTAGATGGACAACTTTTTTTTTTTTTTACAAGCCCAGTAACAGCAGTCAGTCACTAAAACTGTTTGAACCAACATCAACTCTCACACATTGCTCATGAGAGAGCAGTTCATCAAAGCCAACTTTTAAAACAGTTGAGCTTAATTCTGTGCATGTGTGAGAGAGGGGGAGGAGGAGGAGTGTAGAACCATTGGAAGAGTATTCACACGGCAAGGTGTCTCTAAGGAACTGTGCACAGGAGGTTCACAGCGTGGGTACTGCATTGAGTAATTCCCCAACATGTGCTCCTCCAGACTCTGAGAATAGCCAACTGCCAATTCAATCAGCAAAGAGGCATTAACAGGGGGCCTTAAACCAGTCTGATTGGTGTTCCTGTAAGGAGAGAAAAGACATGGAGACAAACACACAGGATCTTGTGTGGCATAAGACCACCAAAGGCTCTTAGCAAAGTTAGGAACTAAGAGAAAGGCCTGAAATGGTTTATCTCTACATCCCTCCTGCAGAGAAAGGTTGGCCTTACCAAAACTTTAATTTCAGGTAGTTTTCAACCACTGTGGCAAAATACCTGAGACAATTAACTTGTGAAGAGGAAAGGTTTCTTGTGCCTCGTAGCATCAGGGAGTTGGGGGTTTCTGTCAGTATCCCATCAGCCCAGTGGTGCAGGGCCTACAGTGAGGCAGAATGATCTGGTAGGGGCACGTTAGACCTGAGCTGCCCACCTCAGAGTGGCGAGGGAGCACGGCAGAGAGACAGGAAGAGGCTGCAGTCCCAATAGCCTCCCTAGCTCCCAGGAGCACAATGGACTAGACTTTCAGCCCAGTGCTTTGCTGACATATCCTGTCCAAGCTATATCACGTCTAGAAACATGATGAATCTAATCCTGCTGTGGAAGCACACACACACACACACACACACACACACACACACACACACACGATACAGTCATTTGCTTATAAAAATATCAGACTGCTCCTCATGGATGTAAAATAGAAATAGCAAACTATCCATGCTCTAGGAAACACTTACACTGTGTGATAGATCCGTCTCGTGGAGGAAAACTATACAGTGGTGAAAACAACGGAACTCAAGTTGTACTCTCCAGCACAGAGGACACTGACTGATTCTCATTCAGTCAGCACCACACACGGCCATCCCACCTGCCTACAAAACTTCAAGGAAGGCATGCCAGCTCGTAGAGAGGGAGACAACCATATAAGAGAGAATAAACCAGCCTGAGCGACCAGCTGCAGTCTTTCAGTCTTCTGGCTCTACAGCTCAGCACAAAAACGTGTCCCCTCCAAAGTGCCACCAGCCAAACCAATGATATTCTTTGGGAACCTGTGACAGTAAACTTGGCTCTCGGCTTTTTCCGTTGCTCTACCCTCCTCTATCTAATTAATCCACATCTATCCCTGATCTCCAAAACATCAAAGCAACATGACTGTTACTTGTCTCACGGATGAGGGAATGGGATGGAGAGAGATGGCCACCATCTGGTGTACACTCCCTGCTCATGAGGACAAGCTCTACGCTTGGTAGTGGGATTGGCCTCCTGGAGCCTGCTAACCAGGGAACAGAGGGCCAGCAATGAACAGCGGATGCTTCCTTGTAGATGCCTGTTTTCCCTTCCTGAGGAGATTCTTTCTACACAGCCAGAGTGACTGGGCTTTTCGGCTGCGTCCACAGTGATGCTCAGGCCCGCAGCCCATGAGTGGGTGGCATCTGTCCTCTGCCTCAGCTGTTTCTCTAGCAAAGGCGTGGAATCAGCTGCGTCCAGGCTGCTAAGGCGCAAAAGGCTGTGGCAGATGAGGAAGAGGCTGGCAAACACATTAATATGATTCAATAATTGCATTTCTGCTCAAGCGGCTACGTTTAGTTCTGTTCACAGGTGGTTCCCACCACAGAGACCGATTAAAACAAGTAGGCACTGAGAGAGAAAAACCATACACTCCCTCTTTCTCTCCCTCTCAAGAGCCTGGCATAATTATTACTCAATTTAATAGTTCACTAACCCATACTTCTCATCCCTTTCAAACAAAAGATAAAACAAACAAACAAACAAACCTAATGGCTTAGGTATCTGACAAAGTTTCACGTCGTACTCCACACCCAGGCAGTCTGAGAAGAGCAGCCTAGGTTTGCCTGGGTCTCACAGCCCGTCTCATTGTGAGCATCATCCTTGATTCAGGACATTAGAAAGACCCTGAGATCACCAAGACCCGGAGATAATGCAACCATAGATCCCAGTGTTCTGCTTGTAAGAAGGCCTCCTTCCAAGGGTACCCATGCAGAAGATGAGTGCGTCCCGCATGTGCTGTTCCAGATGGGGCTTAGCCTGGTGAGCCTTGAGTCAAAGGTTTAACACACCTAACACGGCTCATCTTGACTGTGGTATAGAGGAATGATGGAGCTGGCCAAGGATTCTGGCTCTGTCATCATCCAAAGACAAGGACCCTGGCAGTGCCTCACAACATTGCTCAGAATATCATGAGATGGTGATGCCAGTGCTGATTCTGGCACACTTTTATGAGCTCGGGGCCCATGTGGCACAGCTCTTCCTTTCACATCTATTCATCATTAACCAGCTGGGGCCAGCACTGAGCCAGGAGTGCTGTCTTGAAGTACATGAACTATTAATTAAAGCTTTCTGACTGCAGCCTGTCTCTATTATTTATGATGTCCCTATGGCCTCTAAGACTTGCCTTTCTTCTTTATTAACACAACCTTCCTCCTCGGGCCTTCATGAACATTCCGTGAAAATTATTTCAGGTACCATAAAGGAACAAAACATCATGACCTCGTTTTCTTGGAGAGCTCCAGAGGTAACTAGAGTATATCACTAGCCACATGCATATACTGTTGATATAGAGGTGGACGGCAACCACAGTCTTTGCTGGGATGCTTCAGGTGTTTTAGTAGGTGGTTCCTAATTTTGAGGGGTTTCCCAATGATGAGTTTGTTTTCTTTGCTTATTACCTTCTACATGATCCTCTGGGTTATTCCCCAATTTTGAGCCATATTGGGTTAAGCCCTGTGTTACTGCTGATATTTGGCCATTTTTCACAACGGCAATTTTAGCTATGAAAGTCTAACCTGACAGATCTAGACCAAGGAGAAAGAAATTAAAATAGGTCCTGTAAATTCGCTCAAGATGACTTTATAATTCTGCTTTGAGAACCGCAGAGGCAGAACATCTTTGATGTCCCCATGGTTAAGTCTGGGTAAACCTGATGTTATTATTTGGGTTAGCTTTCCTCCCTACTAGGACAGGTGCTAAACAGATAGATGCCTAATGATGCTTGTAATAAAAGTCACTGATGGCAAGAGTCAAGCCATTATCTCCACACCCAGACAGACTGACAACAGCAGGCTGGGTTTGCGTAAGGCTCACGGCCTATATCTCCTTGTGGGCACCATCCCCTCTGGGGACGCTCTCGTCCCCACCTAAGCTAATGGCATTAATCATTAGCCAGCTTGGAAAGGTTAATGGGCCGTTTGAGTGAGAGGAATGTTTTTTATGGAGTCCTTGTTCCTGGGCATCAGAACACAACAGCAGGAGAGAGCCTAGTGTGACATCACCACTAATGAGCCGCTCCACCCACCTCATTCCACTCGGTAGGATGTCTGGCCCAGGAAAACACCTCACCAGCACCTCGTGAACTGGATGGTCAATGGGACCCAGGCATAGTTCCAGACCCAGCTTCCTAATCCTTCCCTAGGATACTCTCAAAAAGTTTACTTTTTGAAAACTGCATTTAAACTCTATTCTATCCTTAAATAATCAGGATAAGCAAGCCAGACAACTATCAGGATCACTAAGATGACATGAACTATGTCCTGATTGAGGGCCTATCCCTTAGAAAAGGATTGACTCTCTATCACTTGGTTTTGTTTAAAAAAAGTGACATCAACTAAACCAGACACTGCTTGTAAAGCACCTTGGTTGTGTCAAATACTTTTTTTAAAGTGAAGACACAGTTGTCCCTTTTGAAAGCCCTCTGTGCTTACATTGCTGTGGTGAAATGTGTTCATCTGTCCCACTCCATGCTCTTGGGAGTTCTTTTGTAAAGCAGCTTCCAGGGAATGAAAGAAACAGAGACTGAGTATTTTTTATAGTCAGGAGTGTCTCCAGAGTAGGAATGGCACTAGATTGCAATCCTATTTGCATTTGGGAGACAAGATTGAGTCACTAGAATCATAATCCAAGGACCCCTTGTTCCACATCCCCAGAAAGGTATCTCCAAGGACAGCTACCAAGTCATCAGTCATGTGGATCGGACTTAAGGAGGTTGTAGAGTCATATGTAGAGAAATGACTGAAGGAAGAGGTGAGACACCGTGACTATGAATTCAATCTGGAGGCAAAAAGATGGGATAAATCAATGAGTGGCCATGAGAGGGGGATGGGGGATGGGCTAGACGGGTTTAGACGCTGGAAAATTAATGGAGAGACCATGTAATGGGTGGTGAGGAGCAAGAGTCCATACAAAGAGTTAGAGAATAAGGATCTACACTGAAAATGAATGAAGTGGACCTCAAAGACAAAGGGGGCACCAATGAGTGCCTACCAAAGAAGCTTTCGGAAAAAATCGTGGCCCCAAAGGGGTGTGTGTGTGTGTGTGTGTGTGTACATGTGTATACATGTTTGTACACGCGTGTATATATGCATGCACCACCTGCATGTACAGCTACATCTTCTTGGTCTGTGCATACACCAGCTCAGCAGCCACTACTGTCTTTTGCCTTGACATGGCTTATGCTACTGTATCTTTCTCATGTCCACGTAGACACTCGTTGCTTCATCAGCTTGGCGCTTATTTATTAGACGTCTCCTGTGCCAGATGTTAGGGACATCACGGTAAATTGGACAGACAAGCTTGACACATTTAGCCACCTCCTTGAGGTTATGCTAAGTTTTTTGAACAACAGAATAATGGGGAAAAAAAGACTGAGGTTGGAGAAAGGTTACTTTGGACAGAGAGGTCAGGAGAAGACCTCTCTAAAGCAAAAAAGTAACATCGGACTGAAAAGGTTTACATATAAACCCTCAGAAGGAAGTAAGAGTATTCTGGTGCCAGGATCATGGGAAAAGATACACTAGCAAATGGTTCAAGATGCTGAAAAGAGAACACTGGAGATGAGGAAGGAACCTATTCTGAGGAAAGAGAGAACGGGCTTCTGTATAGTTCTTTGTCCCCGAGTCCCCAAGAGGCCATGCAGGTGTCAACAGGCAGGATCTGAATCTTACACTTTTAACTTTAACTAGAGAGACACTTTAAAAGTGTCTTGCCCTGCCAACCTGGGTTGTTAGGGACAAGAGGCCCAGCAGTGAAGTCTGTGACTCGGACCAGAGTGATGGGGATGGAAAAGGAATTTGATGAGAATTTGGCTTCAGCCACAAAGACTCACCAGTGAGTAATCTCTGAAAGAGAGAGAGAGACAGAGACAGAGACACAGAGAGAGACAGAAAGAGAGACCCATGATGGGGGTAGGACAGGTTATAGCTGAGAATCCAATAGAACCACTGAACATAAATGTTTTAGTTGAATTGTGAGACTGTCTCATATAACATGAGAATGTCTAAACTCAAATAAAACGAAAAGTCGCAGGTATCTTACATTCTTCCTCAGTCTCCTGAAAAGCAGCCATGCTAAAGGGCAGAACACACATTCTAGTGAGAATTGAGATAGTCCCAAGACAGCAACTATCCCCTCCTGCGACGACCAAAGGACCACATTTCCTTAATTGTCTAAATGACAGTGGCCTTTAAGTCCAGCCGTGTGACTTGAGAAATAACTCCCGGCTTCTCTTCAATGTACATTTGGGAGAATCCCTGAAAGCTGTCAAAGGCCGTCCACCCCTCTGTCCTGGGAGAAGTGTCTTATCCCTCCTGCAACCGGACTCCCAGGGCTAGTTGATGCCATGTGTGACTCCACAAAAGCCCTGGGGCAGACTCCAAATTGGCTTCCCTGGCCATCCTGCCTGCCCACACCAGCTCTCCAAGTCCAGACACAGCTCCACCTTTAATCTCCCTAAGTACAGCAAGGAATGGGTTGTTGAAGAACATTTTACTGAAGGCTTGGAGCTGACACGATTACAATTCAGAGAAGCATTTCCGTGCTTACTAGCGTGGCTCTTCCAGAGAGTTCCAGCTCCAAAAGCTGACCTTCTGAGCTGGCACTCACCCAATCCCCTGGGGCCAACTCAGCCTCTTGCCCTTCAGGTTTCCGGCCCGAGTCCAGTCTGAGTCCCTCTGCTCCAGGGATGGGTACCAGACCTGCTTGTCTCCAACACCAGATGACTGAGATAGAAGCATCTCTGACCAGATCGCAGTGCAGCCTTGAGTCGAGAAACCACTGAGCACTGAGCACTGAGTACTAAGCACTGAGCACTGATCACTGAGCACCAGGCTCATGAGTGCATTTCCACCTGCTGGTCTTCATCACTTCTCAGTGAGGGTCTGACCCAGACTGCACAAAGCTAAACATTATCCACTGGCCTGCCCTAACTTCTCATCCTATCTAGAGTGGAGAGAGGATGAGATTACCTTCAGGGTTCTCTCAAGTCCTGTAAAGTCCTAAAAGTAAGCAAGCAAAGCATACATGTGATTATATGTATATAGAACATGCATATATACATGCATGCTACTGCTGAGAAAAACTACCTCCATTCGAAGACTCCCCAAGGAGAGCGTCTTGTTAAGACTGGGTAGAACTCACAGTTCTGCATGCAATATTCAGTCAAATTAATAACCATGAGCACCACGAAACCCACAGCTCTGAGAAGTCTAAAATGCCCCTGTCAAACATTCCCCAAACAAAGGAAGCACAGACAAGGGGAAAGTTCACAGCTCTGTCATAGCAAGTGCTGGCCCTGTCACAGAGCAGTCTACAGTCTTAGGCAATATTTTCCCACTGTGCTCATTCACAGTGTGCTAAGAATTTTGGAAATTCCTCTTCTTCAAGAGCTCCAGATCCAGGAGCCCATTCTTTTAGAATAGCTTCAGCGGTTATAAATCTTTATAGTAGAAAGGTGTGTGTGAGCCTTAGAATCAACCAAAGAGTGTTTTAAAGCAGATTTGACAACTTCAGAAGCTCCTGAGTGGGTGGGACGTTACATTGGTATCCTGGGGTGCAACTGCAGGCCTAAGCCAACTCCTTCAAAGGCCATGCTGTCTACTTATTTGTTTGTTTGTTTGTTTTTAAAATGTTTTCTTTTCTCTTTTCTTTTGGTACTGACAGCAGGCTCTGGAGTACTGCGGGGTGCTAGTCATCCGCTCTGTCACTCATCCACATCCTCAGGCTTTGGTGTTGTTTTTTTTTCTTTCTTTTTGCTCGGTGCCAGGCTACAGTATTCTGTGGGAATATTCACAGTGATGATCACAAGCACACAAAGTCTGGAATAGGAAACAGGGAAGAAGTCGACACAAGCCCTCGGGAGGTGACACTTAGAGAAAGCAAGCTTCACAGAGCCCTTGGGGGGGTGTGTGTGTGTCGTGAGGCAGCTGAGCAGGAAGGAACACCCAGCTTGCAAACCTGAGGAGCTGAGTTATATCCTAGGAAGCCATGGAAAAAGGATAGGACCCCTGAATATTTTCTTGTGATCTCTACACATGTGCCACGGCAAGCACGTGCGCGCGCGCGCGCGCACGCACACACACACACACACACACACACAGGCACACATGTGCAGTCACAACCACCCTAATAATAAATAAAACATTTTAAAGAGCTTTGGGCAAACGTGTCACAATAAAGGACAATTTAAAGGCCACACATGTTGGCATCAGGGTATCAGCGTCGAAGATTGGCTCCAAACCCAGTGACAACACACATCGGCCACAGGAACCTGCCCATCTGTTGCCAAGGCAACTGCCACATATTCCCAGAATGCACTTGGCTCACCTCCCACCTTTACACCTTTACCTGCGAGCGACTAGTCACTATCCAAAAAGACCCCTCTGACCCCCACCCCCTCACCACCACACCCTTGCTTCTTCTTCGCCAACACCTTTGCCCTTCTCTCCTACAAAAAACCTCGAGTGGCACTGTTTGGCCTGGTTGGTCTGCCCAGACGCGAGCTGCGCCTCCAACACAACACAAAATATATTTAGGTACATGTTCAGATATATTTACTGAAAGTGCCCTTATGTTTGATGTTTTTAAGTACAGCGATATGCTCTAAATTTCACTCCCAGGAAGTCTGTAAGCAAGAAACAAAAGACGCATTACCTTAGCCTGTGTTTGTTGACTCCTTCCTGCCTCATAAATATGCTTTTTGTTATGATCTCAAACTCTCTTTGAGCAAACCCTTGGCTGTCATGCACTGCAATTCCTAAGGAAATACCATATTACTTTAAAAAAAAATACACGTTTTTCCCTGGGATATTGCATGCATTTATATGCGATCACATTTCTGGCCCCATCCATGCTTATTAAGCCTGGAAATCACTCCTAAAGCTGAGCCCACTGCTCAATGACGTCACTGCAGCCACCAAACAGTATCCTACCATTAAGTTCACTTGTCCTAGCCAGAAAGGGGAGAAGGAAGGCAGTGTATGAATGATCAATCCTACTGGAATTCCACCAGGGCCCCAGCACTGCTCCAATAAAGAGTGTCTTGGGGCTTTGGGTAGCAGGTTTTACTAGTCAGGCCTCTATTTTATATTGCTCCTTAAATCCTGAAACGCCAGTTGCCACTCTAGATTTTTTCTCATGCACGGTGGAAAGTGGAACCAAAGCCCTTTTCCCAGGAAAATTCAGGAGGTAATGACCTAGGAAATTTCAGTTGTGGTACTGGCTTGGCCTTGGGCTCTCCTCTTTCATCAAAATAGCCCCTTTCATGTTTAAAGTACACATCTTGAAAAATAAGAAAGAAAACTTCTGGTTACTGGGGTAGTTTATGTCTGTGGGGGTGAAAGGAGCCAAGATACCACTAGACTTCAGACCTGGGCAATCCTGAATTAAAAAGCAAGAGAGGTCAAAAGAGTTTTAGTCACGTCAAAATCTCACCTAGACTACTGTTTTATGCTTTTCTTTGACTTGCCCTATAAATATTTTACTGCAACTTTCAAAGTTTATAGGGTCCTTAAGCCTTGTAAAAGGGTGAGGGACTGGGAACCAGGACTGATACCTACCACAGGGATCTTGAATTCTTTTTTTTTTTTTTGAAAGATCCCATTGAATAGAATTTATTCTACCCAGGATTCTTTGAAAGGTGACTGAGTTTCCTTTCCTAGTCAAAGCTGTTGCCCTGCAGAGGAGGAAAAGAAAAGCAGCTTTTGCTTTGGTGGACCCTAATTATTTAAGACCTCTCTGCACAACGCTTTGGTTTTTGGCCCCAAACCTTCAGATCCCAGCGAGTAGGCATTTGAGAGGCCAAGGGTATATGGTAAACTGTTGCTTCATCCCAGGGAGACCCCAACCCCAACCCCCAAAGCCCTGTATCCCTGGCACTGGCATCCATCCTAAATTCCCCAACATAGAGAAGACTCTTCCCTCTTCTTACCTCTACTCTTTTCCATTGGCATTCTGGAACAACAGACATGCCACTGGATTTCAGAGAAAGTGCTCCTGAAGAGCTTTTCTCCAGGCTTCAGGTTTTAACTGCCCAAGGAATGAGCTACTTCTAGTTTCAGGATTTTATTTTGTTGGCTCTTGGATTAGTTATTCTGATTCCTAAATCCTGGAAAAATACTTAGCATAATCTAGGCAAACTTAATACATCTGTATGTTTAAATACTTTTGATCTAATGGTTGGATCTTGCATGTGATTTTATGTTGTGTGTGCATGCAGTAACACAGGCATGCAGTCCCTGAAGATGCTAGAAGACAGTATCAGATTCCCTGGAACGAGGATTACAGATGGTTGTGAGTTGCCATGTGGGTGCTGGGAATCAAAACCAGGTCCTCTGGAAGAGCAGCCAGTGCTTTTAACTACTATCTCTTTGGTGTGTGTGTGTGTGTGTGTGTGTGTGTGTGTGTGTCTGTGTGTGTCTGTGTGTGTCTGTGTGTATGTGTGTGTGCATTTTTCTTCAATTGATTTGATAAACTGAAATTTGACTCCTAAAGTAGTGACTTAATGCTTGTGTCATAGACACATTATACAAAGGGAAGAAAAGAGGGAGAGTCCCATGGCTTTTAGAATATTCCCAGACACCTGAGAAGCACAGCCATGACTATCTCACATCTACAGTACAGATGTGTCTTAAACACCATTGAAATATAAGCTAATATTGAGGTAGTAGAGACTTTTTCTAAAGTCATGACTTTGTTCAGAGACTTGCTGATCCCAAAGCCTGGTACAGAGGAGTTTTCTTTGAACATTAAAAACTCCAACATGTGTCATTTAGAGGTAATTTTGCATGCTGGAAAATAGTCTTCCTCTGAATGAAGGATTCGTCCTAGAATGTCATTTTAAAAGCTAAGTCATTTGCAATGATTGGAGTCCCAATCATTAAACTCTCCGCCAACTTCTCCATACCCTCAGTACAGGCTGGAAAACAACGCTGGCCTTGTTTTGGTGACATTGGCCTCGTTTTGGTGGGGAAATTGGATTACTCATCTAAGCAGGATGACCCTGATAGCTCCCCGCCAGTTGAAGGAGATGCCATTCTCCTTCTTTGGTATATTAAGATCTGAGCTTCAAACCAGTTTCAGTCTAATGCATTTTCATGGGCTTTGCCACAGAGCTCGGCAGTAAATAGGAGATGCACAAAAGGATAGAGATGCCCAAACAAGTTCTTGCAAAGCCCAAGACTCTTTCTTGGGGGATTGTCTTTCTGCTTTCAGTGCTTCCTTATAGTATTTTGCTGTTTGTGATCCTAGATATTGAATTCCAGGTCTTCCACACGCTGTTTAAGCACTCTGATGTTCAGGACATCCCTAGCCAAAATTCTCCATTTTTATTACATCTTGGTGGTATCTTTACATACTCTATCATAGGAATTTTGTTATATTTTTTTTTAAAACTCAGTGCCTATGTTTGACTTCCTTACTTCACAGAGAAGGGAGAGTGAACTTTTTTGCTAGAAATAAAACCCAGATCCCCTGGGCATGCTGGACAAGTATTCTGTCACTGACCTCCACCTCACCCTGGAAAGAACCTCCTCGTGTCTCTCCAGGTTGCTCTTCATACTCTGTTCTTTAGGCAATTATTTGGGGATCCATCTGATTTTGTACCGAGTAACTAAGTTGTGAATGTCTTTACATTCTACTGCTTCAAACAACAAAATTATATCCCACGTCTCCGGCAGGCTCAGTCTGGTATCCAGCTAGATTGGAGAGGAAGAGCTGGATATGTCAGAGAAACACACTGGTTTTCAGTGTTGGTCCATTTGAAAATGATCCCAGTTTCCTCTCCCCTTTTCTGCCCTGCCTGGCCTCTTTCTCATCCCCACCTTTCTTTCAGGACCCAATGAAGGAGAAGTGTTGGTTTAGGGCTTCAAGCTCTCACACAATTCAGTCATGAAAATAAGACTGGCCCTTGGAAACAGACCACTTCCTGCCATAGAGGAGGGGAGTCAGGGACAGGGGCTAGACCTGATCCTTCCATGCTGCTTAACAGGGTGGTTCCACTGCTTATCAAACCACGGGGCCGATGTGGCAAGCCAATCACAAAGAAGAATCTCAAAAACAGATCTTTCTTTGGAAGCACAGATGTAACATAGTTTTTATGTTTCTACATTTCAAATATGTTCAGGAGTTTTTCTAAACAGAAAGACTGGTGGGATAGATACACCCTTAAATCACAGCACTCAGAAGAAGGAAGCAGGAGGATATCTCAGTTTCAAGGCTAGCCTGAACTATAGAGCAAGGCCCTGTCTCAAGGAAACAACAAAAACAGAGAAGAGACTTCAGATTCTGCCTCTAGGGCATCTTACAGCTCCAACAAAAAAGATCAGGCAGCATTAGCATGCCTTTGAAGAAGCAGCCATTATTATTTTTAGTTATTTCTTAATAATCACACAACTGGCCTCATCACACAACGGCTTTATATTAATGAATTTTCAAAAGAAAGCGAATATTTCCTTTGAGGCAGTATTCTCTGGTGAGTCTGGCATGCCCCAGTTTGAGGGCTTTTTATCTCCAAATAGGGAGAGGGTTTCCCTTTTATCTTGCTGTCTTCCTTGCTGAAAATTTCTCTGGTACACAAAGGCCAGCCTACAAAACCCACTCCCACCTTACCCAAGACATCAGAAGTACTCTGTGGGCCAGATAAAATCTGCCCCTACAATTTTCTTGCTCTCTGATACGTATTCAAGAAATTCTCCTTCCCCAGCACAAGATTACTTAGTAAGGACCCAACCTGCCCATAGAAATGTGTTCCACCTAAGAGCCACAGGTGAGGTGAAGGGACAAGGGCCCTTTTTACTCAGAAGCCTTTAGCTTCATCAAACAAAGGCCTGCATTTCCGCAAACAAAGCCTTTTGATGATGTATTTAAAGACAAAAGGAAGACAGAAAAAGACTAAAGACAGGGGGAAGATCAGACTCCACCTCACTTTCTATGGTCTCTCCTAACTCAATACCATTTTTCAAAGATTTATTTTATTATTTTGTATTTATTATTTTATGAGCTTTGTTGTGTGTGTGTCTACAAAGTAAGTATTGGTGTCCACAGAGACCAGAAGAGGGTGTTGGATTCCTTAGAACCAGAATTACAGGCAGTTATAAGTTGCCATGTAAGTGCTAAGAACTGAAACCCCATTGTCTTCAAGAGAAAGTATTCTTAACTACAAGCCATCTCACCAGTCCCTTGATATCATTTTTTGAAAAGATTTATTTATTTATTTTATGTAAAAATAAACATGCCAAAAGAGGCCCTCAGATCCCATTACATTTGGTTCTGAGGTACCATGTGATTGCTGGGAATTGAACTCAGGACCTCTGGAAAAGCAGTCAGTGCTCTTAGCCACTGAGACCTGCAACATCATTTTTTTCTGGAGATTTTCTTTATTTACATTTCAAATGTTATCCCCTTTCCAAGTTTCCCCTCCGGAAACCCCCTATCCCATCCTCCCTTCCCCTGCTTCTATGAGGGTGCTCCTCCACCCACCCATCCCCTCCCCCATCTGGCATTCCTTTACACTGGGGCATCAAGACTTTAGAGGACCAAGGGCCTCTTCTCCCATTGATGCCGGACAAGTCCATCCTCTGCTACATATGCAACTGGAGCCATGGGTCCCCCCCATGTGTACTCTGGTTGGTGGTTTAGTCCCTGGGAGTTCTGGGGGCTCTGGTTGGTTCATATTGTTGTTATTCCTATGGGGTTGCAAAGGCCTTCAGCTCCTTCAGTACTTTCTCTAACTCCTCCATTAGGGACCTCTTGCTCAGTTCAATTGGGTGGCTGCGAGCATCCGCCTCTGTATTTGCCAGGCTCTGGCAGAGCCTCCCAGGAGACAGCTATATCAAGCTCCTGTCAGCAAGCATCCGCAATAGTGTCTGGGTTTCGTGTCTGTATATGGGATGGATCCCCAGATGGGGCAGTCTCCGGATGGACTTTCCCTCAGTCTCTGCTCCAATCTTTGTCTCCATATTTCCTCTCGTGAGTATTTTGTTCCCCCTTCTAAGAAGCACTGAAGCATCCACATTTTGGTCTTCCTTCTTCTTGGGCTTCATATGGTCTATGAATTGAGTCTGGGTATTCTGAACTTTTGGGCTGATATCCACTTATCAGTGAGTACATACATGCCATGTGTGTTCTTTTGTGAACCTCTTCTGTTTCCTCAGTCAGGATGATATTTTAAAGTTCTATCCATTTGCCTGCGAATTTCATGAAGTCATTGTTTTTAATAGCTGAGTAGTACTCCATTGTGTAGATATACCACGTTTTCTGTATCCATTCTTCTGTTGAGAGACATCTGGGCTGTCTTCAGTTTCTGTCTATTACAAATAAGGCTGCTATGAACATAGTGGAGCATGTGTCCTTATTACATGTTGGAGCATCTTCTGGGTATATGCCCAGGAGTGGTAGAGCTGGGTACTCAGGTAGTACTATGTCCAATTTATTGAGGAACCACCAGACAGATTTCCAGAGTGGTTGTAGCATCTTGCAATCCCACCAACAATGGAGGAGTGTTCATCTTTCTCCACATCTTCCGCAGTATCTGCTGAGTTTTTTATCTTAGCCATTCTGACTGGTGTGAGGTGGAATCTCAGGGTTGTTTTGATTTTCATTTCCCTGATGACTAGGGATGTTGAACATCTTTAGGTGCTTCTCGGCCATTCAGTATTCCTCAGTTGAGAATTATTTGTTTAGCTCTGACCCCTTTTTAATAGGGTTATTTGGTTCTCTGAAGTCTAATTTCTTGAGTTCTTTGTGTATATTGGGTATTAGCCCTCTATTTGATATAGTATTGGTAAAGATTTTCTCCCAATCTATTGGTTGCAGTCTTGTCCTATTGACAGTGTCCTTTGCATTTCAGAAGCTTTGCAATTTTAAGAGGTCCCATTTGTCAATTGTTGATCTTAGAGCATAAGCTATTGGTGTCTGTTCAGGAAAATTTCCCCTGTTCCCATGTGCTCAAGGCTCTTCCCCACTTTATCTTCTGTTAGTTTCAGTGTATCTGATTTTGTGTGGAGGTTCTTGATCCACTGGATTTAAGCTTTGTACAAGGAGATAAGAATGAACTGATTTGCATTCTTCTACATGTTGGCCTCCAGTTAAAACAGCACCATTTGTTGAAAATGCTGTGTTTTTTTTTCCCCACTGGATGATGGTTTTAGCTCCTTTGTCAAAGATCAAGTCACCATAGGTGTGTGGGTTCATTTCTGGGTCTTCAATTCTATTCCATTGATCTTCCTGCCTGTCTCTGTACCAATACCATGCAGTTTTTATTGCTGTCGCTCTGTAATACAGCTTGAGGTCAGGAATCTTGATTCTCCCACATGTTCTTTTATTGTTGAGAATAGTTTTCACTATCCTAGGTTTTTTTGGTTATTCAACGTCATTTTAAAAACTGGGTCTTGCTGTGTAATCCAGGCTTTCCTGAGTCCTCTGACTCCTGAGCGTTGGGATTACAGGCCTGAGCTGCCATACTCAGTGTAAGCCAAACATCTCCTAAAAGTAAAATAAGGCCCTGAGACTTTAAGACAGTGCAGATGTGGTGCATCAATCTACAACTCAAACCACGAATCGTAGAATTAATTTCTGTAATGCCATTTGCTGTATGACCCCCGCACCCTAGGTATTTGTCTACTGGCTCAGAGCTCAATGGATATTAAAGCGCGACTTCTTCTCCAGGAGCCTAAGCTATGACATCTGCCCCGTCATGTCCAGTAGCCAATATGACAATATCCAGCACCACTCAGCCTGCTCACGGCCTTAGCCCAGTGGCTTAGGAAACACTTGCCTGAGGACGAGACTGCCAGCAGAGAACATTCAGAGCGCTCTTCCAACGTGGCTACCACTCTTGTTGTTAGTCCAAAATGAAAACAACACAATTTCAACAAGCAGTTATAGACTGACTAACAGTAGCCACAGAGGTGGGAGTGAGAGGCTACATAAAGGTCCAGGGGAAGAAAGTCAGAGACCAATGGACACTTACTGTGTACTCTTAGTCTCCTCGAAAGGAGGGTAAATTGACTTTTATTGTTTTCAAGGGAATAAAAAGGAAGAGAGAAGGAAAGAAGGGAGAGAGGGGGGAGGGAGGGAAGGAGAGAGAGAGGGGGAAAGGGAAAGAAGGAGAGAGCAATGGAGGAAGGAAGGGAAGGAGGGAGGGACAGACAGATGGACAGAAAAGGGGGGAAACCTAACAGGTATCATGTTGTATCACCTTTTACTGAGATCCATGACTGTATTTTTAATTGGCTCCAAAAATGGCCGTGAGGAACTTTCTCTCTTTAGTTAACTCTCTCCAACTGGTGAGTTGTTGCAGGAAATGAGGCTCCTTTCAGTCTTTGATCCTTAAAAAACTAAGACCTGCCATTTTGCTGGACTGATTGTCAGTTGTTTATAGGAAAGAAAAAAGTTATAATGTTCTTTTTAAAACCCCTGCACGTATGTAAAAGGCACACTGAGAGAAGGCCCCATCCACATTCCAAGGCAGCGAAGTTGAGCTTTACCCATGAAAGGAGAGATTTACAGTAAACTTCCTTCAGCAAAAAGCTAAGGAGGAGGAGGAGGGGAAGGTGGAGGGGAAGAAGGAGGAAGAGGAGGAGGAGGAAGATCCAGTTAGACTATGTTTTCTAGGTAAACCTTGAATCTCCTTGTGTACCTAACAATCTTTATTTACTGAAGACACTTAAGTCTCTTCTTGGCGTCTGTCTACACCCTTCTCTCTCATGTTGTGGGAGCTGCCTCATTAAAGTGAAATAATATAGCAATATGAAAGATTTTTACTATAATCTTTTTCCCAATCCTAGCCCATGAATTATTTAAAGCTGCATAATAGGGTATACACTCCTGGAGAGTTTGTTTTTATTGACGTGGCCTAGGGTTCTTATTTCCCTGCCTTTACTTATTTTTCTACTGCTGTGAAAAGGTTAGCTCAATTTGCCTCTCTTGGAGTATATACTTGGTGTGACAAAATTGAATCATAATGAGATTTTAAAACAAAATCTGTCTTTAACTCCTTTATTCAGTATGGTGTTTTTTTGTTTATTTGTTTATCTATTGATTTGGTTTTGGTTTGCTTTGCTTTTGTAAATAAGTAGATCACTGTTGGAATTTAATTTCCCATGAGAAGATTCTTTTAAGCATACATACACTTGTAAGTGTGTTTAGTGGCATTTAGCCTGGTGTTTTGTTTTTTTTTTTTTCTCTGCTGACTAAATCTTGAGAACCTGCTCACACTCACAGATGTTCTATACCGCCTTGCTAAGTATTTGCCCACAGTCACAGATTTACAGTCAGCTTCTGCTCTTCTGTGACCCCTAGATTTCAGCCATATTTCTCCATTATCATTTTCTCCTCCCTATAACAGGTTTGAAGTTCCATTTCCCCCAAATGCCTTTTGCAAATCAACTGGTATATCAAATTTCCATTTCAGCATAGTGGGACTATCTTGTCCAATCTGTAACTCTAAGTCTCATATATAATGACATTTTAATTCGGTGTCTTATTTGCAAGATATCTGATCATGCAGCTTTAACCAAGTCCCCGTATTTACTTTGGAGCCACACTTCTTTCCTGGAGCTCATCTGGCCGCTTCACAGTCTGCTGTAATAATATATTATCTGTAGACTTCGGGAAGAAACTAGGAAAACAGTCTATTTAGAAGAACTATTTAAACAGCTCACTGCTTTAGAAGTCTTTTTTTTTTTTCAACCCAAGTTGAGTTCATTTGATTTTCTTTTTTAAAGATTAATTTATAAATTACGTCCTCTCAGGGAAAAAACTTCACAGTTGTTTAGTGAGGACTAAACCTTCTTCATGTATCTCAACATGTCCTAATCTTCCTTCAAGATGGACGATTCTGGAGCCTAGTCCCCTGTCCCTCCATGGGGCCTGCTGAGTTCAGCTGGGAGGCCTCTCGCTCTTATAGCCTCGTGGATCTGACCTGACCTGGGCACAGCTCCTCCCAGCTTAACCCATCTGTGCCATTCCCTTCCCTTACCAGACACTCAGGAGGGTAGCCATTGCCACTGCCTGTATAGAAAGCGTTCCTTTTGAAGAGTCTTGGCTAGGGAGCTGATATATCTATATCTATCTATATCTATATCATATATATATATACATATATATATATATATATATACATATATATGTACATATATATGTATGTATATATATATATATATATATATATATATATATATATATATATGCATATCTGAGTTTGCAAAAGCAAAATCCCCATCTCTGAAATTCTGGCTCTCACAAAGGAACTTTTGTTGCAGTGGCCACAGATCTGTTGACATTGCGTGTATGTTGGGTTTTCTAAGAATGGCTGCCAGGAGCTGCTGGCCGCAAGAACTTCCTCTATCTCCTACAGAGTTGCCCTCCTTCCGAGCCCTTTTCTTCAACCTCCTTACTTTGCCCTGTGTTTGTCCAGCGGGAAGCGGCTGTGGTGTAGCAGGTAACGCCAAAGGAAGTGAGAGCGGAACACTTTATGGTTGCCTTGGCCCCTGTCTGCCCAATAAGACATTTCTACCATCCCTTGTTCCTGCTAGCAGAGCTGGGAACAAATTACACTTACACGTTAGCTGTTTGAAATGACTGTTTCTGTGGGGTCACAAGTTTTGTGAATGGGAAAATATTGCTAGAATGCGTTTTGGTTTTGTTTGTTTTGTTTTTCGTTTTTCATTTTTTGGTTTTGGCTTTGGTTTTTGGTTTTTCTTTCTCTGTGTAGCCCTGGCTGTCCTGGAAATCACTTTGTAGACCAAGCTGGCCTCGAACTCAGAAATCTGCCTGCCTCGGCCTCCCAAGTGCTGGGATTAAAGGCATGCGCCACCACTGCCTGGCTTAGAATGCGTTTTTTTAAAATGAGAGTTGTCTGCCTCCTTAGTGCTATCCACAACTTGAACTGGACGAAACTGCCATCTGGGAATGCTGTCTCAGCTGAGAACTGGAATTCTCCCACTCTTCACTCACAGTCCGGCGGTTGATGCTGATTGACCGTTGGACCTCAGCTGGGGCCCTTACATATGTCCCTTCCATCTGGATCTTACTTCCTCAAGGAACGGCTTGCTAGAGTACCAGTTCTGAGTGCCCCATGAACAACGTGAAAGCTATATCACCTTCCAAGAGCATCGCACAAGTCATGAGCATGCTGTTGGCGGCAAGCAGCATCCCACTCAGACCCAGTGATTTGTTCTTCAATCACCACAGTTCTTGTATGTCCAAACTATTCTCCTTATTAAATTCCCCAAGTACACACACACACACACACACACACACACACACACACGTGCGCGTATGCGCATGCCCACACTGACACCATATCCTATTCTATGCCTGACTTGGGATGTTCAGGTTATGTCTGTTTTCCTGTAATAGACTTGAGGTTTCCTTCAAAAGCTAAACAAATTCTATATATGTTTTCCTTATCTGGAGCCTTTCCTGCCATCCCACAGTGCCCCTTTCTGTCTATACATTCTCACTAAGAGCAAATAAAAGATTATACAAGATTTGCATTTGCTTTGAGCATGCTATATAGAGCATGTCGGATAAATAGACCTGGCTAAGTCAGGATTCATCTCTCAGCATCTCAAAATGCCCCTAACAGAAGAAAAGTACGCAGAAAGATTTAAACTGTGAGGAAGAAACAATCTTTTACCTGTTGAAGAATCCCCACAAGTTGTTGAGGCCATTTGAGCCCACAGTCGTCAGACTCCTCCACGAACGGTACGTTAATTTTGTTGTACACTAGGTACAATACCCAGAACTGGACTCCAGGGATGGATCCAGGCCTCATAGATTCAGTGTCAATCTAGAAAGCACGACTGAGAAATAAAAGTCAAGTTCACTTAGCTCTCTTTACAAAAGTGTCAGTCCTACTCAAACCCCAACTGCCCTTCCTGCCAGGGAGGGAGAAGAGCAGCCTTGTCTTGTTCCCTCCATTACAGAAAGCCATTTGATGGGTGTGACAGCTGCTGCCTGCTACGTACGGGGCAAACTTCTCAGCACGAGGTCTGTTGCATCAACAGCTTTCAGAACAATCCAGCCGTCGCTCAGGGACATTTGGGCACTCAGGGTTGAGGCCTCCCAGGTCAATTAGTTCCATTCGCGGTCACGACATGGAGTTGTTCTGGTGGGTGAGGCGGCGCAGAGGCGAAGCCTGCACACAGGCGGTTGGCTCTGAAGAACCGTTGGCTTCTGTCCGTGCTTCTGTGTCCCGCACGGTGTCCTGCTCCAGCGGCACTCCAAATCACTCCCACTTGGGAGACAGATGTATGCACAGAAGTGGTTCATTTTCTTGAGAAATGTAATGTTTTCAATGCAGTGTATGTGTGTGTGTGTGTGTGTGTGTGTGTGTGTGTGTGTGTGTGTGTCTGGAGACTTGTCATTTTGAAACAACAACAACAAAAGATTATAATTCACTTTTATTGTGAGAAATTAATGTTCCTTGAAAGGCAGAGGGGGAAGAAAGAAAAGAATGAAAATGGAAACAGTTTCTCTGTGGGTGAGGAGTCTTGATTCGGTTTTTTTTAATGTGTGTGTGTGAGGAGCAAAACCCAAGGCAATACAGAAGCAACAACAACAACAACAACAAACAAACAAACAACCGCTGAGAACTGAGAAAACAAAAACAGCACAGGGAGGGTCATGAGTCCACCAAAGTACACATGTCACTGTTTCCACTGAGCATTGACCGGAGTGCTGTCCCTAAGTGTCCCATACAGGTGGATGGACTTGTCTTGCCACAGAGACATGTGGGAGTGAATGAACTTGTCCTCTAGGCCCAAGTCTTCCGGGAAGAGACTTTCCCTCTCCATAACCCCCATTTACACGTGGAGACTTGAGCCTGTCACAGTTAGATTCAACTATGCAGAGGGAAATTCTCCCAGAGAAGGTGCAAGGGGGAAAAGACAAGAGTAATAACCAGAGAGAAAGAGGACAGTGACTATTTAAAGACTGCTCTATGCTCCTGGTGGATGTGTGTGCCTCCTCTGCACCCACACAAGAGCTCTGGATTCACGAGTGAAAGACACACACACAGGCCAGCTTATTTTCATATACCCTAAGCTAACTCAGTGGCTGGGCCACTCCTGAACCTCCACGTGGCTGGCACACTCTCCCCTCCGATATCTTGAGTTATTACTTTCTAAAATCTATACTTTACCTCTTCTACTCCAGACCCAATGGGGGAGTGGCCCCTGGGGTCATTTTCCCCTGATTTATACATGGCTGGTTCTCTGTCTTCCACGGCTCTCATGTGTGACTCCTCTTCCTTCTTTCTGCCCTGGCAAGTCTCCTTCTCCCTCTCCTGCGTTTCCTTTCTGGGAATCCTCAAAATCCCAGCTCTGTCCCCAAGGCCAACCATTCGGAGATAGCTCTTTATTGACCAGTCAGAAAACCAATTGTTGGCAGGTGTGCAAATTCCCATGTAAGCACAAATCAAATCCCCAACAGGACAAGTTGGCTTGGTAAAGGGGGGAAAAGTCTAAAGACCACCTGAGTTCAGTCCCTGGAGCCCACAGTGAGAACAGAGGACTGACAGACGGACGTGGTCCTCTAAGCTCCAGTCACACTACATGACACACACAGGCACAGACAGACAAAATAATTTGTTTAGGTTTAGAAGGAGTCAGTGAATATGTGGAAATCACTAGAATATCTCTAGCTCTTAAGACTCACATAGGAGAATAAAACAGTTTCCCACAGGAAATTCTGTACAGATAATTATTCACAGACTGAGTTCCACTCCACTGAGCAAAGACAATCAGTTTGTCGCCTTCCTTTGATTAAAATGGTGATAGAAATTAAAAAAAAAAAGTAACCAAAGAAACAAACCCTAAAATCCCATGATGTGTTTGGTTGGTGAGTAGTCGGATAAGATGTATATATTATTGCTTAATGTTTAGGGTTCAGAGGACTTCCTACAGTTACAGACTTTTTATATCTATGTCTCAGTACGGCAGCCTTAGCAGTGTGTAGCTAATAACAACCTCCTGTGTGGCTGGTGCAAAGGAAATGCTGGATGTGCAATTATATTTCATTTTAAGACATCGACCTTGGGCTAGTTATCTGTGGCTGGCAGGTCGGTGTTAGACAGCTAATCCCTTGCTCAGAATCTCAGCATCATTTCCTATAAAGGGCCAGATCTCAAGTACTTTAGATTATCTAAGTCATGGGCTCAGTGACAATTAATCAGCCCTGTTATTACAGCAGTCATGGCCCACTGCATACCCCCAAGGGGGATGCTTTTGTTCCCATAAACCATTCTTTATAGAGACAGAGGTTGGGGCTGGAAATGTAGCTCTGGTGGCACAGAGCGTGCCTACCATGCCCAGGGTCCCAAACTCCATTGCCAGTATCTCATAAGCCAGACACGGCAGTGCATGCCTGTAATGTCAGCACTACGAAACAGAAACTGGGGGGGTCAGACGTTTAAGGCCACTTGGCGTTACATAGTCGGGGAGGGGCACCCTGTGACACATGAGAGTCTATCTCAAAGCCTCTAGAAATATAAGTGATAGGGAGCTGCTCTGGATTCGTGAACAAATTTGTAAATTCTTATCATGCTTTTATCTACTTTGAGTTGAAAAATATATTCACAGCCAGGTGTTGGTAATGACAGCTTCAGTGTGTACTCCTCTCCCGTTCTTACTCCTCTCCCCGTTCTTGTGAAAATCCAAAGCCAGAAGGGCTTAACCTGAAAGATTGTTGCATCTGAAAGACAACTCTTTAGACCTTATAATTTTAGACCATGTAGCATTCTAGGAAAGGCCTCCAGGCTGGATGGCCTTCCTCCCTGGGTCCCCAAAAGCATATTCCAGAACTGAACAGACCTTGGCTCTCCCTTCAGCCTGGCCCTGCCCTCGGCCTGACAGGGACAGGATCTAAGTGTAGCAGCTCCATCAGACCTCAACTTCACATCAGCCAGAGGCATGAAAACAGCCCATCTCGTTGTCCCAGAAAACCAAATATCTCTGTTCAAAGCTCATTTCAAGGTGGCTTCACCTCATGCCAGGATTTCATGAACCAAAAGATGAGTAAATCATCTTGCCACATGCTAAAGACAAATCAATACACACAATTTCCCAGGGCCTCTGAGAAGCCACGCTTCATTCTTAAGCCTTACCTCAAAAGCTGTGACTGGTGGGACTAGGGTGTGCTGTGTCCTGTACGGTAGGGCTCCACAGGGAGAGCTGAAAGGGGAGGGGGGTGCCAAAGCCAAAGGGCCCAAGCCATTGAAAAACCTCAGCACACCTTGACGGGAAAGGAAAGATTTGCAGACTATCTTCAAAATATATCATTGATCCTTGATGTTTTTTGGGGGGCTGGGGAGATTCTAGAAGAAAATGAGGTGTCTTCCTACACAGCTAAAATACTGCCAGTGTTAAATGGAAAATAAGATGTTCTTAAACACATGCTATAGATTTTAAAGCCAAAGTAAAAGCTCAGTGGATAAAGAACAAGTCTGAGACCAGTTTTCCTAGTATTCACGTGAAAGAACATACCATGGTACTGTACATGTAACGTCAGTGCTGGGGCACAGAGACAGGAAGATCCCAAGGATGCTCTAGCCAGCTCCAGCAAGCTCAGGTTCAGGGGTAACCTATTTAAAAATAGAAGGTGGAGAAAATGGAAGATTACACTGGTTTCTAACACACACACACACACACACACACACACACACACACACTATGCACACACACACACACCACATGGAAGATTACACTGGTTTCTAACACACACACACACACACACACACACACACTATGCACACACACATGTACACACTACACACACACTATATACACACATATATGACACAGACATCACACATATAGACACCACACACACATATACACACACCACATATAAACACATACACCATATACGCACACACACATATACCACTCACATCATATGCACACATACCACACATATCTCTCTCTCTCCCTCTCTCTCTCTCTCTCTCCCCCTCTCTCTCTTTCACACACACACACACACACACACACACACACACACACGCATGCACACACACACATGCATGCACACACACACACACACACACACGCACACACATGCACATACATAGAATAATGGAGGCAGTTCTATATGCTTTTGCCTACTCTCTGGGAGAATTATATTAACATCTACTTACTGATTAGTGTCTATTTTATGTATGTGTACACAGAGGACAACCTTCTCACCCTGTCTACACCTCCCCAGTGAAGAGATTACAGGTGTGTGCCACAACACCTGGCTTTTATGTGTGTTCTAAGGTTCTAAACTCCGGCCCTCAAGTGCTTTACAGAGTATAGTTCTTTCCTTCCAGGATATCGGTTCTGGGGATAGAACTCAAGTGCTCAGACCTTCTTCTGAACTCGCCTAAGAGGCATTCACAGAGCATAACTAGGGATACCCAGCATCTCAGTAGAGGAAGGATCTGGAGGATGTCACAGCAGAGTATAAATTATGATCCGTGCTGACTGCCTTCTGGAGGACCTCCGTTCTTCACCTCCATTACTCAGTCTCTCTCTTACCTCTCAGTACTTCACACTAGGAAAAAGTGTTGGACCACGGAGGTGGGAGGGAGCGGGATGGGGCAAGCGGATCATAATTTCAAGCCTCGACTAGGCTACATAGTGAGACCCTGTTAGTAAACAAGTACGTACCTGCTAGCATTGACTTCCCAATACCGAGTTACCTGAGGGGTTCTCATCAAGGTTAAACTAACCAGGGAGCTTCTCCTATTAGAACAGCCAAGCACTGGTGTTCAGCCACCCTGCATGTACTAGAAGGCAACAAAGTAACTCAAGGATAAGGAAAATACACAAGGAAGAGAATAGCGAAGTAAGCCTTGGGGACCACAGGCCTTATGAAGTTTTGTCCAAAAGAAGGAAGAAGGATACAAGCAATGAAAAGAAAAACCATGAGGGACGGAGAACCTGTGGCAGGATTTTCCCTGCCCAATCTATTTAAATGCTAGTGCAGCAGGAGGCCTGTGATTGGACAGGGAAAAGGGAGGCAGCGCTAAGAGTTGCAGGGTCAGAAAGCAACTCAAGGGAGGGGGAAGGAAGCAAGATAGAGGACGGACAGGAAGACGATCCTGATCCTAGGTGGTTTTAAATAGCCACAGGCAGTTTATGAATATCATATAGGGATAGAATAATTGGGGTAACTTGTCTGATCTAGGTGGGCAGCTTGTACCATTATCAATTGGCCCTGAAATTATTGTGTGGGCATCTTGTGCATTGAGAATTTATTGATATATAAATCTGATTAATTATAAGTTTCTAGGGTTTTGTTTTACTGCCTAATACCACCACAGCCACTGTGAGGAAGTTGGAGGACAGCTTTGTGAAGTCAGTTTCTCTCTCCACCATTACATGGTTCAAGGGTCTAGGTCAGGAGGTCAGGTCGCCATGCTTGCAAAATGAGCATCGCTATCCACGGAGCCATCCTTCCGGCTCAGAAGAAGTCAAATGCTTTAGTCATAAGTAAAGTACCCTGTGTCATTGGTGAACACCCATGAAAGATGGACAGAAATTTGATCATAGCTTCAAAATTTATATAGACATAAAACAAAGCAAAATGTAGACATGCTTTTCTCTCTTTAAATGGACAGATATTCTAAGTACAGTCAGAAGGCTGGCCATGTGACCCACCCAGCAACACCACTGCAGTGAATGCTTCTTGACAAGAATCATATATTTTTAAGCCTTTTCTTATAACCTTCATTTGCTAATTTCACGTAGGATCCTTGGATTCATGGTCTTAGAATCTTGTTTGATTTAATCATCAAGGTTACACATATAAAATCACACAAGGAGTTTGTTCCTATTCTATCCTTTGCAAAGGTTTACATGTAGCATGTATCTGTTCTTTGAGGATCCTGTAAACTTGACTGCGTCTGTAGGGTTGGGGTCTTTCTTTTGAGAAGGTTAGAGGGACTAGAAGGGCCTGCAGACTACCCCACTCAACTCACCTCTCTTGTTGATGAGATGTATATTCAGAGTCTATCAGTTTTGTTAATCATTGTTCCTCTGGCGAATTGCCTGTCCGCAAAGATATGGCCAGGTCGTGAGCAGGGTAGGCCTGCTTGTATCTTGCGCGTTTCCTCTGAGCATGGCCTCAACAGCAGAGCTGGCTTTATCAAGCTCTCAGTCTGGGCGAGCTGTGTTACTCCTTTGTGCCCTTGCTCATTAATTGCTAAGCTTATCTTTACGACTTCCTTCCTTCGGTCTGCTGCTCTGCCCTGGTTTTTCTATTGTGCTATGTTGAACAGCCCCCTCAGGAAGTCCCAGTCTCTCTCTTTTCTCACATAGACCATCTAGCCTATAAATGTTCACTAACAGGCCATCCAGGATGAACCCACATGCTTGGGGCTGTTGATGCATTATTACTTCCACTATTCTGAGGTTTGGGGTTTTATTGAGGAGAATTTCAAACACAAAAGCAAACTGCTTCACGTCAAATCCTTCTAGAAGGTTCCTAGCTCAACATTACCCACTTTCTAATATGTGCTTTTGGATCGTTCAGTTCCCTTGTTTTTGTTAAAGCAAACTTATGTGTCCTAGTTCACCTTGAAGTCAAATCCTAGACTCTAAATAATCTTGTGTCATATACAGTAGTAGCTTTTTAAAAAGGGTGGTCGGGTTCCTTTCACAAACATATGATCAGTGTCTAAGCAGCCACTCTGCAAGATGTAGCCTTAGATCCATCCACAGTTAAAAATAAACTTTAAAATATTTTTATCATGATCCTTTGGACTTATAACAGAGTTCAGAGTGGAAGAAGGACCATCTTGTGGGAGGCAGCCCTGCCTTTCCTTCCTCTGCCCTGGAAAGAGGCAATCCCAGTCTGGATGCTGGGCCCAAGAGAAGCACCACAGGAAAAAGTCACCACAATAGGATTCCAGAGCCTTCGGACTCCACCACCACCACCGGCCCAACTATTTCTAAGAATAGTTTGGTTGGGGGAAAAAAAAAAAAACACTGGCACCAGACTCTGGTCTTTAATTGTCTCCAGCTTTAAAATAGAAACAAGCTGGAGCGGAAGTGCCCCCTGGAAACTCCGACCAGGCCTCACTTCTGTGGACCTGGGTGGGAATCTTAACCTGGATCCCAGAGACACAGACCCTGCAAGGTGATGTCAACACTGATCATGGCCAGAGTCTCATCTCCAGGACACATGGACCTCTAAAGTCAGAGGGGGTTCCCTCCCCAAAGTGAAAGTAGTTCATCGGGTGTTTGGCATGTCATTTCATTTGTATAGTAAATTTAGCTGACTGCTACATCAGAGATTGTGGGGGGAAAGAATCACTTTCCTCAAAGCAATGTGGGGCAGGACTAGTGAGATGGCTCAGCGGTAAAGGTGCTTGCCACTGCCTGGCAACAGCCTGGAGAGGGTGGGAATCTTGTGTTTCATGTGAATGGTACCTCCAAACGTGTGAACCAACGGCTTCCTCACTGCTGGAACATGAACACCACTGAGAGTGTGGAGCCGATCACTGTCCTTGCAGAGCCTCACCCAGCTCCAGTGTTGTGATCATAAAAAGACAGATAGGTAAAAATATGTTCTAGGGGGTATGTGGTGAGGTGTGGGGGAAGGGGGTACCTCCCGCGGGCCCATGCCGAGGCATCCCTTCCTCCTGAAGGACCACACACAAGATAGTATAGTATAGAATAGAGTTTATTTAGGGCGTGGGGAGGGGAGTTAAGAGAGTCGTAGAGACAGAGAAAGACAGAGAAGGAGAGAGTAGAGAAGTAGAGGCTGGGCATGACCACGTGGAGAAAGGGGAGAAGGGAGGGGCCCAAGAGGGCAAGAGAGAACAAGAGAACAAGAGGATAAGAGAGAGAGGAGGGGCAAGCAGCCCCTTTTACAGTGGGCCAGACCTACCTGGCTGTTGCCAGGTAACTGTGGGGTGGAGCTTAGACAGAATCCTAACATCTACATTATCAGTGTGAGAAGCCTTCCCATCGGAGCTTTAGTCTCAGACCTCAGATCACACTGAGAACAGTCTGCTTTGGATATTCTCAGAGCAAAGAAAACTAGCACTGACATGAGACTGAAATCAACAAGGACAGCCCTAGGAGTGTTGACTGTGCTTCTTGCCCTGGGCCTCTGCTTCGGTAATAATCATCAGCTTGTGCAGAAATTGACCACCCTCCACCCCCCAACACAGTTCTCATTGTGAAACTTTCCTGCTATCCGCGGTGACTAACACCAGAAAACAGACCGCCCTTACCTGAGGTCAGCAGCCAGACATGAATTATATTTGCGCATGTACTAGAGTGTTCTTAACTTGGAAGGCTTAGAGCATTTGGTTGCACAGAAGCATAAATATTGGTTGAGTAGCATCAGGTTTCAATTTTGTTGCTCAGCTGTTTCCCAGAAGCCATCTGACGTGCACATAAGCTAGCATCCATTGCTGGTACGCGCTATCTCAGAACTCCCTCCAACTTGCCTGCGAGGCACTGAACTTGCTGTGTCTCCACTGGCTCCCAAGGATGATCTCTGTATGAGGCAAGACTCACCTCTGTCTTTTCCATATGACTCCTCCTCCTCCTCCTCCTCCTCCTCCTCCTCCTCCTCCTCCTCCTCCTCCTCCTTCTCTCTCTCTCTCTCTCTCTCTCTCTCTCTCTCTCTCTCTCTCTCATAGAAGTTGGTTCTTCCCTTCTATCATGTAGGGTTCTGGGAATCAAACTTGTGCTGCAGTGTCGTTGGACTTAGCCATAAGCACCTCTCTTAGCTGCGCCGTCTTGCCAGCCTTCTGTCCTATTCTCTGACACATGATTTCTCACTCAGTGTGGAACTCACAGGACGACTCATCTGGACTGGCTGACCAGCCCGACTCTGCCATCATCCTGTCTCTACCTCCTGTGTGTGCTGCAACACCTGGCTTTTTATGTGTGTTCTGAGGTTCCAAACTCCGACCCTCAAGTGCTGTGCAGACTGGGCTGTGTCCCCTGCACACCCTTCACCTGGCTTCTTCTCATTCATCCACAGCTGCTCACATTCTGTGGTGACATTAGAAGTGGCATCAAAGAAGGAAAGAGTGTCAGAAGAAGAGGAACAAGCTAACGTTCGTTTCCCATGCTCTTCGTCCTGCACCAGGCCCTCCACATGTTAGTGCTTACAACTCTGCTTTTAAAGGGTCCTGGAGGCTGCAGACATGCTATTGGCACTGTCTTCGTCTTTGAGCCAAGAAACTAAGCCAAAGATTCCTCTAAATGAGTGAATTTGACTTCTGATTTTGAGTTATGAGAATACCCATAACACACACAACTACAAAAATTAAGGGCAATATGATATATATTTTCATAAAGCAGAAACATTCTGTTAAAAGATTATCTCTTAGGCAGGCACTGGTAATACACACCTTTGTTGCCAGCACTTTGAAGGAAAAGAAAGGTATCTCTGTGAGTTTAAGGTTAACCTGATTGACATAGTGAATTCACTAGCTAGCCAGAGCTAACTAGTGAGACCCTGTCTTAAAATTTAAGTAAATTCCTCAGAAAATTGGGCATGTCACTTCCAGAGGACCCTGGCATACCACTCCTGGGCATATACCCAGAAGATTCCTCTGCATACAATAAAGACACATGCTCCACTATGTTTATAGCAGCCTTGTTTATAATAGCCAGAAATTGGAAGGAGCCCAGATATTCCTCAAAAGAGGAATGGATACAGAAAATGTGGTATATTTATACAATGGAGTACTACTCAGCAATTAAAAATAATGAACTCATGCAATTTGTAGGTAAATGGTTAGATCTGGAAACTATCATCCTAAGTGAGCTAACCCAATCACAAAAGAATACACAGGAAATGCAATCACTGATAAGTGGATATTAATGAGCCCAGAAGCCCTAAATACTCAAGGCACAATTAGCAAGTCAAATGACTCCCAAGAAGAAGAAAGGAGAGGACCCTGGGCCTGTAAAATTGGATCCAGTATTGTAGACCCAGAACAGAGAAATCGTGTGGGGGGGGGGATGAGTGGGGAATAGCAGGGGGGGGAGAGGAATTATGGGACATATGGTGGGGGGTAACTGGGAAAGGGGAAAGCCTTTGGAATGTAAACATAGAATATAGAAAATAAAAATTAAAAAAAAATTTAAGTAAATTTTTTAAAAAGGATAGGAAGATTATCTCTTGTCCTGAGCCACTGAAGAATTATCTATGTCTTGTCACTGAGCCAGGCTCATCTTGGCCATCATGCAATATACCGGGCAGAAGAGAGGGGTTTATTAACGAGGCAGCCAAGCGTGGACATGAAGAAGCACTCTCAGGAATTGGGTTTAAGAATAGTTATAGGATAGAAATAAAGGCATGGGGGAAGAGTTACTGGACTAAATCTTGGTGCTCTGTATGTGTGAATAATCAATCTTCAGGGTTCTTCATGCTCAAGAAGTGGTGACAGTGGTATTTTCCTCAGAGCAAGGTTTTGGTCATTTGTCCTCAGATAGATTACCCATCAGACCTCTTTACAGGATCAAGAGTCCATGCTTCTGGTCTGGGGGCGGGGGGGGGTGGTGGGGGGGACACCAAAGCGGCTTGTGATCAACTATAAAACAACTTAGATGGCCTTCTTCATCAAGATCTACCCATCTGAAGTGTTATCTGTAGCACAGCTCAGGATATGCAGCTGCTCAGCTGCGTGGCTTCCGAAGCTGGTGACTTTTAAATTCAACAGAAATCAGGTGAACTGAGCCCAGAGTTTCAATCAATTAAAGCAAAAATTACATATGATCAATTACACATAAAATTCCATTATTTCTTAGCAAGTCCAATGAGAGGCTGTTCCCCCGCCCCCAGTGTTACAATCGGAGCCTAGTTCTGCAGTCATGCTGACATGGTGAAATAGTTTGTTGTGAGTTCTACATTGCTTTAAAAAAAAAAAAGACAAAAAGGAAACGTTCTTAATAACTAGTCTCAGCTGAGGGCCGTGGAAGTGTGAGGAGGCCACGTGACTCCACGAAAACACATAAACTCACAACTCACGCCTTAGATTTTTTTTCCACTTTACTATGTTTAAATTCACTTCAGTGAAGTACTGTAAAGCTGTTTTTAATTATTTTGAAGGATTTTCACCAGTTCCCCGTGTTCTGTCAGAGCTAAACTTTAAAAATGATTTTATTAGCTCTTTGAGAATTCTGTACAATGTGTTTTGACCCTAGTCAGACTTCTCCGACCCTTCCCAGACCCAGCCTCCTTCCCCACACTCCCAACTTTGTGTCTTTTCTTTAATAACCCATCAAGACCAATTTGCACTGCCCAAATATTCTTGCTTGCACTGCCTTCCACTGGAGTGTGGTTGGACCCACCAAGAGCTATGCTCTGAGAGGAGACTGACACCCACCCACCCACCCACCCACCCCCCGTCTCCCAGAAGCTAATAATTGCCATTGGCTCCATAACTAGGAGGGACCCTTGTGCCCACCTCTCCCCTCTCTCACATGGGGATTTGGTCTGGCTTGGGCTCGCACAGCTGAGTTTTTGTTAATACACTTCAATATTTAAGTTTTAAGTTCCCTCTTGGTAGAATGTGGATGTGTACAGAAGAGGGCTTCTTAATCCTTAATTCTTTCACACACTGAGCATAGACGCCAAAGTTGTCGCTGTTTTCTAACCTCTGCACTTCTCGCTGGAACTACTCCAGGGGCCTGCAAGCCAGGCCTCTGCTGTTCTTTATGCATCTCTCCATCTTAGCTTAAGTAATAGCTCACAGTAAATATGCAAAGCATCAGTGATCTGATAAGGAATTATCATGTATAATGTATGTTAATACATTATTATGTATTAACTTCTTGGCTTACAAGCAACAAGGGAAATAGTTAAGTTTTTTTTTTTTTTTTTAAATCAGGTCTTCTCTAAAAGGCATATGATTTACACTTTTTCATTTCATAGAGCAAACATTGGCTTAAAATTTTGCGTTAAAAAGTGTTCGAGGCAATGAATTAAAAAACAGTAAAGAAAACACATCGAAATACTGCTTCATTGCTAAGCGTGCCCGGCCCAGGGCCTGATACAGCAAGGAGGTGAGAGAGGGTTCATTAGCTATTACAGAGACAACTTCCTTTCACCCCTCAAGTCATAGGCCCCATGGGAGGCTTTATTAATTTAAGGGCCTAAGTTCACATTAATTAGGCCTAACTGACCTTGACCACTTAAACAACTAATCTGTAAAAATGCAGCTGTGTGTGTGTGCACACGTGAGTCTCTCTCTCCCTCTCTCTCTCTCTCTCTCTCTCTCTCTCTCTCTCTCTCTGTGTGTGTGTGTGTGTGTGTGTGTGTGTGTGTGTGTGTTATTCCTTCATATCTCCCCTGTAGCAGCCAGACCCACTTCAGGCATGTGTCATTACAGTACCTAAGGATGACACCCTTCTGTTCATGAATAGGGGAATAGGGTATTTTGTTGTTTGTTGTTGTTGTTGTTGTTGCAGAGAGTTGAAGTATGCCAGCAACTTCAGCCCTAAACACCTTGGGTGTGCTCATTCAAGTAGCAGATTTTTTTTTCTCACACCTATCTTCTGAGGCTGAATCTGGAAACTCCCACTTAATAGCCACCGAGTAAACCCATACTGAGTGTCTTTGCCCACAAACCAAGCGCCCAAGCTACAAAGGTTTAACAACAGCAGAATCCCTGCTTCAGGTCCCCTTGGACTTCCGAGCTTGCTTCCTTAGGCGTCATGTAGCCACCTCGGGGCAGAACAGATCAAATCATTCTGGCAACCTGTGAAAGCTCTACTGCTCAAAGAGGAGGTCCTGCGTCCCTTCCCCCAACCCCGTCTTTGCCCCCATACCCCCCCAGCCCTCCCCATCTACTCCCGCGCCCCCACCCCCACCTTCTACTTTACAGGGCTGTTTAATAAGCAGCAGGGTAGCAGGGAAAGTGTTTGGCAGAGGCTGGGGAAGAGGGCATTGCACTGTTGACTTTTGCAAGCCAACTGGAGGCTCATTTGCACACCTCCCATCCCCACTGGGCTCGTGAATGGGTTGCTAAGCACTTGACAATGCCCTGAGCAGCCCCTCTAACAGGAAAGGGGTCGAATCTCACAGGAAAGGAAGTGAGGCTAGCTTGAGTCCCAGGGAGCTGGGACTGCTTCCTGTAATAACTTCAGACAATCCTGTGTGGCAATTTCAGCACCCCCACCATCCTGTGACCATGTCCCAGAGATTCAAAGATGAGTCGCCTGATGTCTTCAGACCGTATTCTCTTTTATTTGCAGGACAGTGAACTTTGCTCTGGCATGTATATTAAGTTTGGCCAGCCCCCTGCATTCATGTCTGGGCTCTATGGTCTTTAAGTAAGAAAATTAAAGACCTGTTATTGTTGGTATTTTATGTCAAAAGGAAGAGGAAGAATGAGAAGGAACTTGGCTGTCAGCTTATGCCTTATGTCTGTGGAGGGGGTGGTCAGGACACTGACACTGAAGTCTTGATGGTTGACAGGCTCAGCAGGTAGCTTTGGCTACCTCAGTACCTTATAGGAAAGAGACAACTGTAGGATTCTCCATGGCATGGAGCCTGCCACACTGTCCAAGTGATGGAGTCTGAGCACCGGCCAGTGTTTCTTTGCTTCTGTCTGATAACTGAGAGTAGACGCAATCACACTTTGGTGACAGCCATCAGGTCCCAAAGTAAGCAATGAGGTCCAGAATCTGCATGCATCACACTGGTATTGAAAGGATAAGGTTGTAAGCTAGGAATCCCCCATGCCTGAGTCTAGAGTGACCCCAAAGGAGCAGAGGTTCAGTCCACACTTTGTTGGCCTGGAAGTGTGCACATATCCCACCGGCCTCCAGGGTCCGACCACGAACCTCTGAGAGTGTTCCTGGCGCCTTTTCCCATCTCGCCCTCTCAGAGCAGCTATGGCAAGGACAAGCGCGGCTGGGGGCTGGCAGAATCACTGCGGGGGCTGCGGGGCTCCTGCCTGGGGGCACTTAGGTCCCCAAAACCTAATGCCAGTGGGGGAGGGTGGGCACGACCCTGTGCGTGGTGGCCACATAAGCGGAAATGACTTAACTAGTTCTTCCGGCCTCTGTGGGAGGCTGATAGGTTCTCAGAGAGCGCGGGTTCGGATGGTTTGAACTGATTGGCTTAGAAGCTTGTGGTAGGCGGGTTCTGTTATAAGCCTATAAAAAGCCAATCCAAGCCAGCCCACACGGCTCACTTCTTTTACCCTGCATGGTAGGACTGTGACCCCCCAGAGCTCTGGAAATTAAAATTCCTCTTGCAAATTGCATCAGGTCTGTCTCTCGTGAGTGTTTGGGGTGCCGGTTTCCAAGGCATGGGGTGCTGGGATACCCCCGTTTTTCTTTCGGATCTTACAGTATCTGCAACAACTGCCCCCCCACCCCCACCTCTATTCCCACCTCCAACACCGAAGAGACCAAAAGGCCATCACAGAACTCCTTCCACTGGTCTTTCTCTTGGTTTAGGATGACTGGCCTGTAGAACATTGGTACGTTTGACTGATAGTCGTATTTTGGACATCTACCTGGAGTCTGGGCACTCCTGTGGAGGAGACGAGAGAACAGATGATGCATAGACTGATTTTTTTTAGAGATTAATTTTTATGGTGTAGACTGGGAGAACTAAATGAGGACGTCTCTGCCTCCTGAGAGTGGAGATGACACCACATCCACTCTACACACTGAATCATGAGGACAAAGCTGACTCTGCTCCAGGCCCGTCCATTCTCAGCACCTGACCCTAAGGCGACCGTGACAAGCCGCGTGATGCGTGCGCAAACTCCCTCTCCTCCCTCTGGGTCTGAGCGGCTGTAGAGGCAGGGCTCACGGGAGCCATGTTTTTGGACTCTTACTTACCCTCCCCGCCACAGAACTTTTGTCCTTGTCTGTGCCCAACGTACATTTTCATCTGCTGGGAGAGAAGAAAAGTGTACGAATGTGGAGGCCTGAACACCCTCACCAGTCAACAATAATTCCCCCGTGAGAGTCTGTAACAGTCCCGCAGCCTTGGTTGAACGGATTCACCTAGAAGGAGAGCTGGGGCCGAAAGGAGAAGAGGAATAATGAAGCCAAGACAAAGGTTCTGATCAAGGCCCACTGTTTAATGGATAACTCTGAATTTAAAGGGGAGAAGCCCGTCCCCCAATATGCCAGGATCTGGTCAGGAAAACAGGTTCAGCTGCTCAGTGGGTAGCTGGCTGCTTGCAAGAAGCTGTGGATCTGCAAGAACAATAGACTTCACCGAGGTCTGAAGGCTCCACCCTAGGTGAGCGACTGTGGCAAAACCATGGTCTGCACCTGCCCACTGAGGACTGGGGGCAGGGGCGGGGGCCGCAAGACTGCACAGTTCATCTGCTTGGAATAAAACTGTGCCCAGAAGTTAGGGGACTTGACTTCAAACAAAGGCACAGAAAAGGATTTTTGTTTGTTTGGTTGGTTTTGGGTTTTTTTTTGTTTGGTTTTTTTTTTGTTTGTTTGTTTTGTTTTTTTTTCGAGACAGGGTTTCTCTGTGTAGTTCGGGCTGTCCTGGAACTCACTTTGTAGACCAGGCTGGCCTCGAACTCAGAAATCCGCCTGCCTCTGCCTCCCAAGTGCTGGGATTAAAGGCGTGCGCCACCACCGCCCGGCTCAGAAAAGGACTTTTAGTGTATAGGATGTAACATAATAATACGAGACATAAGGTTTCATTAAAATGAAAGTTTTAATTGAGCGAACTATGCAGCTCAGTATTAGGGCACCTGCCTAGCATTCACAAGACTCTGGCCTCAGTCTGCAGTAGTGCAGGGTTATAGGGGACCCAAGAAGGCTCAGCTGCTTGGGGAGGCAGCACACAGGAAGTTGGCTGCACTTACCCCATGCTGTGTCCAGGCTGGTATCATGCCATGAGGACAGCTGGAGCTGGTTTGGGGGTCCCAGGCCTGTGACGAGGTCAGGGCCGTCTGGTTCTCAGGCTCTCGGACACCCAGGTGCTGCTGGGAGCCACAGAAGGGCTGAGAATGGAGTGGGAGCCGGAGGGCTGGATCTAGCCTGAGACTGGGGGGGAAAGGGGAGAGCTCCATCTGGTCCCATGAGGAGAGTCCCTGGCTTGGTTGCAGTTGGCTTGAGCTTGGCTTGGTGGCGGCCATGTCTAGGAGCACAGAGAGGCCTTCTATGGGAGATTAGACAGCTGCTCTGTCAGCAAAGGCCTTCTTCATGGCTCCCTATGGAGGATCCCGATGGAAAGAGACAGTTCATGGTTTTAAGGCATTTATTGTCATGTGGAAAGTGGGTGAGTAAAACCATATCCCACTTCCCAGGGCGGGCCTGAAGTTTTGCAGGGAGGAGTGTCTAGGAAGGAGAGAGTATTGACTACACCCTCCAGGCCTTTAGATACCTCATTAAAATGGAGATCTGTCTTGAGCCTAAGTGACCACAGGTTATGTCCTCTACATGTGGAGGGGCTTGGGGCATAGCCCTTACATGACTGATGGCCACAAGTCTATAGTAGACTGTGCTAGTCACAGGGCCTGGTGCCCGGGAATCAGGTAAAGCGTCTACCCTCCTTTCAAGGTCACTGGGGCTTCCAGCCTTAGCTCAACAGGGAACCAGGCTACCCTCAAGGTTTCACACGGTAGTGATAAAGAGGAGGCAGAGGAAGAGCAGGAAGAGGAGAAACATGTTAAATATACATGTAGGTGGACGTGTTGGCTCCCTAATTGGTCCTTGATTGTGTCAATAAAGATGGCAGAAGCGAATCGCTGGGTGAAGGGGAAAAGGTGGGATTTCTGGGTTCTAGGAAGAAGAGAACGGGACGAGAGGGAGGAGGAGGCAGGTGGTGGAGCGGAGGAAGCAGCAGACATGTATGTTTTAGATAGTTTGTAGTTTCCGCAGATGACGGAGGCTAAGGAGGATCGGCAGGATAGTCTTCGCCCAGCCATTGAGTTATCTGTCTAGTTTTAAAAGATTAAGGCTGTCTGGTGTTTTCCATCTGGGGCGACTAGGGTGGGCACAGAAAGGGCACAGCCTGGGCAGTTGTTAGAGTTTTGGTGAAGCTAGCCTTGAGAGGTTGAGGGAGCTGACTGGAAATTGGCAAAGCTACGTCAATAGTGGGTCCAGTGTCAGGGTATTCTTGGAGCTGAGCTGAGAGCTTGACCCAGGAAGGTGATAGGTGAATTTTTAAAATTTTATGCAACATATATATGCACATATACACGCATATATTGGTACTTATATATGCGTGTATATGTGCATATATGCACATGTGTATATACATCAGTCTATGGGCATGTGTATATTTATGGGCTTATATGTTGTTCATCTAAAATGCATACAACCAGAAGCAGTTCAGATTTTAAAATATTTGCATAGAACATGTCAAATATGAAAAGTCAAATGTTCTAAAATGCAGAACTTTTTGAAATTTTAAAGATTGTTGTTTGTTTATGTATTTAGTTGGTAAGGGGTGAAGGGGAACATGCCACTATGTATACATGGATATCAGAGGTGGGAATATGTTCTTTCCTCCCACCATGAGGGATCCAGAGATAAAACTTAGGTCATCAGGCTTAGGCTTATCATCTTCTTCATCATCATCATTTATTAGGTTATTTATTTGCCTGACATCCCAATCACAGCTTCCTCTCCTCTCCTCCTAGTCCCTCCCTATGACTCCCCCAAGCATTCTTGCTCCCCTTCTCCTCAGAAAAGGAGAGCCTCTCATGGATATCAACCAGCTTTGGCGTATCAAGTTGGCAGTACGAATAGACATATTGTCTATTAAGGTTAGACAAGACAGCCCAGTTAGGGGAAAGGGATGCAATGTAGACAGAGATAGCCCCTGCTCCCGCTTTAGGAGTCCCACATGAAGACCCAGCTTTACAACTGTCACATATGTGCAGAGGACCTATGTCTGTCCCATGTTCTCTGGACATCATTTCAGTCTCTTTGAGCCCCTCTGGGCTGAGGTGAGTTGATTCTGAAGGTTTTCTTTTGGCGTCCTTAACTCGTTTGGCTCCTTCAATCCTCCTTCCTCTCTTCCCCATGCTCCACTTAATGTTTGGCTGTGGGTCTCTGCGTCCATTTCCATCAGTTGCTGGGTGGAGCTTCTCTGATGGCAGTTGTGCTAGGGACCTGTCTGCAAGGATAGCAGAATATCATTAATAGTGCTAGAGGTGGGCTCCCCTCAGGACATGGGTCTCAAGATAGGCCAGTTAGTGGTTGGCTATTCCCACAAATTCTGCTCCATCTTTTATGCTTACACACCTTGTAGGCAGGACAAATTGTAGATCTAAGATTTTTGTAGGTCTGAGTTATTATTCCAGTGCCTTCACTGGAAGTCGTGCCTGGATGGCCAGTTCAGGCTCTGTATCTCCCATTGCTAGGAGTCTTGGTTAGGGTCACCCCCACAGATCCCCTCGAATTTCTGTTGTTCTAGGTTTCTACCTTATCTCAGAGATGACACCCCAAATCCAATTGTCTCTCACAGTACTGTTTCCCTGAGTCTTTCTCCTGTTCCTGTTCCCACTCCCTTCCTCCTCCCAGTCCTCCCTCCATCTATACCTTTAATGTCTAATCTATTTCCCCTTCTCAGTGAGAATCAAAAGTTCCTAGTTGGGCCCTCCTTGTTACTTAGCTTCTTTGAGTCTGTGTTTGTAGCATTGTTATCCTGTACTTTATGACTAGTATCAACTTGTAAGTAAATACATACTACTATGTGAATCTTTCTGGGTCTGGGCATTTGCCTGAACATTCCATGTTGTCATTTTTTTTTAATGGCTAAGCAATATTCCATTGTGAAAATGTTCCACATATTCTTTATCTATTCTTGAATTAAGAACATCTAGGTTGTTTCATTTCTGGCTATTACAAATAAAGCTGGTATGAATATAGTTGAGCAAGTGTCCTTGTGGGTTAACCATCTTTTGGGTATATGCCGAGGAGTGGTATAGCTGGGTCTTGCAGTAGATCTATTCCCAATTTTCTGAGAAACCACCAAAATTATTTCCAGAGTGGTTGTACAAGTTTGCACTCCCAACAGCAATAGAGAAGTGTTTCCCTTGCTCATCATCCTTGCCAGAATGAACTATAACTTGAGTTTTTGATCTTAGCTATTCTGACAGGTGTAAGATAAAACCTCAGAATCTTTTCAATTTGCCTTACCCTGATGCCTAAGAATGTTGAACATTTCTTTCAGTGCTTTTCAACCATTAGAGATTGATTGCTCCATCTAGAATTCTCTGCTTAGATCTGCACATTTTTAAATAGGGTTATTTGGTTTGTTGATGTCTACTTTCTTTAATTCTTTATATATTTTGGCTATCAGCCCTCTGTCAGATGTAGAGTTGGTGAAAATCTTTTCCCATTCTGTAGGCTGTCATTTTGTCTCATTGATGGTATCCTTTGCCTTACATAAGCTTTTCAGTTTCATGAGATCCCATTTATTAATTGTTGATCTTAGTGCTTGAGCTGTTGGAGTTCTGTACAGAATTTGTCTCATATGCAAATGTGTTCAAGGCTATTTACCGCTTTCTCTTTCCTCAGATTTAATGCATCTAGTTTTATGCTGAGGTCTCTGATCTACTTGGGCTTGAGTTTATGCAGAATGATAGCTATGGTTCTACTTGCATTCTTCTCCATGCAGACATCTAGTTAGACTAGCACCATTTGTTGAAAATGCTTTCTTTTTTCCCATTATATAGTATGTGTTCTTTGTCAAAAATCAAGCGTCAGTAGATATGCAGGTTTATTTCTGGGTCTTCAATTCAGTTCCATTAACCAACCTGTCTTTTTATGCAAATATTATGCAGTTTTTATTACTATTGCTTTGTAATATAGCTTAAAATCAAGGATGGGTATAGCTCCAGGTGTTCTCTTATTGCACAGGATTGTTTTAGCTATCCTGGGTTTTTTGTTTTTCCATATGTAGTGAGTATTGTTCTTTCAAGGAAAAGAATTGTGTTACAAGTATGATGGGAATTGCATGGAATCTGTATATTGTTTTTGGTAAAATGACCATTTTTTACTATGTCAATTCTACTAATCCATGTGCATGGGAGATCTTTCCAACTTTGGATATCTACTTCAATGTTTTTCTTCAATGATTTGAAGTTATTCATTTGCTTGGTTAGGGTTACACCAAGATAATTTATATTATTTGTGGCGATGGTGAAAGGTGTTGTTTCCCTGATTTCTTTCTCAGCCTGTTTATTGTTTGTATATAGGAGGGCTTCTAATTTTCTAGAGTTAATTTTGTATCTAGCCATTTTGCTGAAGATATTTATCAGCTTGTAGGAGTTCCCCTTTTTTATTTGAAAATCCATAAGTATTTAGGGATCACTTATGTATACTATCATATCATCTGCAAATAGTGATACTTTGATTTCTTCCTTTCCAATTTGTGTCCCTTTGATCTCCTTTTGTTGTTTTATTGCTTTAGCTAAAACTTCAAGTACTATATTGAATAGATAAGGAGAAAATGGGCAACCTTGTCTTATCCCTGATTTTAGTGGAATCGCCTTAAGTTTCTCTCCATTTAATTTGATGTTGACTATCATCAGCCTGCTGTATATTGCTTTTATTGTATTTAGGTATGTGCCTTTTATCTCTGATCTCTTCAAGATTTCTATTACGAAAGAGTGTTGGATTTTGTCAAAGGAGTTTTTCAGCATCTAATTAGATGATCATCTGAGGTTTTTGTGGTTTTTTTTCATTTATTTATAGGATGGATTACATTGATGGATTTTCATATATTGAACCATCCCTGCATCTCTGGGATGAAGCCTACATGATCATAGTGGATGATACTTTTAATTATTCTTGGATTTGGTTTGGAGTATTTTATTGAGTATTTTTGCATCAGTGTTCATAAGTGAAATTGGTCTGAAATTCTTTGTTCAATCTTTGTGTGGTTTAGTTATCAGGGTGACTGTGGCCTCATAGAATAAGTTTGACAGTGTACCTGCTGTTTCTATTTTGTGAAATTGTTTGAGGAGAGTTGGTATTATCTTTGAAAATCTGTTAGAATTCTACACTTTATAATCATCTGACCCTGAGCTTTTTTTTCCCTTAGAGGTTGTAGTACATTTATATTATATTATATTATATTATATTATATTATATTATATTATGTTATGTTATGTTATGTTATGTTATGTTATGCTATGCTATGCTATGCTATGCTATGCTATGCTATGCTATGCTATGCTATGCTATTATATTATATTATATTATATTATATTATATTATATTATATTATATTATATTATTTAGCTGATACTGACTTAACTTTAGTAAGTGGAATCTATCAAGAACAGCATCCATTTTGTTTAGATTTTCCAAATTTGTGGAGTACAAGCGTTTGAAGTAAGAACGGATGATCCCTTGAATTTCCTCAGTGTCTGCTGTTACATTCCTTGTTTCGTTTCTCATTTTGTTAATTTGGAAATTCTTTCTCTGCCTTTTAATTTGGATAAGGGTTTGTCTATCTTGTTGACTTTCTCAAAGGATCAACTCTTTGTTTCATTGATTCTTTGTCTTCTTCTCTTTGTTTCTAATTTATTGATTTCAGCCCTCAGTTTGATTATTCCTTACTGTCTACTCCTGTTGCATGTGTTTTCTTCTTTTTGTTCTAGAGCTTTAAGATATGCTGCTAAATTCCTAAAATGGGATCTCTCCAATTTCTTTATGAAGGCACTTAGTACTGTGAACCTTCCTTTTAGTACTGCTTTTGTTGTGTCCTATAAGTTTGGGTATGCTGTGCCTTCATCGTCATTGAATTCTATAAAGTTTTTAATTTATTTCCTTATTTCTTCCTTGACCCAGTGATCATTGAATAGGGAGTTGTTTCCATCAGTTTATAGGTTTTCTGTCATTTCTAGTGTTGTTAAAGTCCAGCTTTAATCCATGGTAGTCTGATAAAATTCAGGGAATTATTTCAATTTGTGAATGAGTATATGGTCAGTTTTGGAGAATGTTCAGTGGGGTGCTGAGAATAAGTTACATTCTTTTGTGTTTGGGTAAGATGTTCTATAGTTACATGTTAGGTCTATTTGAATCATAACATCTCTTAGTACCTTTTCTTTCTGTGTTTAGTTTCTGTCATGACCTGTTGGTGAGTGTAGGGTGTTGAAATCTCCCACTATTAATGTGTGGGATTCAATGTATGATTTAAACTTTAGAAATGTTCCTTTTACAAATGTGGGTACCCTTGCATTTGGGTCATAGATGTTCAGAATTGAGAGATCTTCTTGGTGGATTTTTCCTTCAATGAGTATGATGTGTCCTTCCCATGTCTTTTTTTATTAATTTTGGTTGCAAGTCTATTTTACTAGATATTAGGATGACTCCAACTTGTTACTTGGGTCCATTTGCTTAGAAAGTCTTTTCTAAGCCCTTTACTCTGTGGTAATGTTGAGATGTCTTTCTTGTATGCAGCAGAATGCTGGAGACTATTTTTGCATTTATTCTGTTAGTCCATATCTTCTTATTGTGGGATTGTGTCCAATGATACTAAGAGATATTAATGAACAATGACTGTTATTTCCTGTTATTTTGTGTGTGTGTGTGTGTGTGTGTGTGTGTGTGTGTGCGCGCGCGCATGCGCTTCTTTTGTTTTTGCTGGTGTGAAATTATTTCCTGCATTTTCTTGTGTGTGGTTAGTCTCCTTGGTTTGGAGTTTTCCTTTTAGTGCCTTTTGAAGGGCTAGATTTGTGGATAGATATTGTTTTAATTTGGTTATGTCATGGGATATCTTGTTTTCTCTTGCTATGGTCATTTAAAGTTTTGCTGAGTAAAGTAGCCTAGGCTGACATCTGAGGTCTCTTAGAAACCTCAAGACATTTATTCATCCAGACCCTTCTGGCTGTTAGAATCAGGTTGAGAAATTAGGTATAATTCTAATAGGTTTGCCTTTATATGTTACTTGGTCTTTTTCCATTGCAACTTTAGATATCTTTGTTCTGTATATTTATAGTTTTGGTTATTATGTGGTAGGAGGATTTTCTTTTTTAGTACAATCTATGTGGTGTTCTGTAAGCTTCTTGTACATTTATAGGCATCTCTTTAAGTTAGGGAAACTTTCTTTCATAATTTTGTTGAAAACATTTTCTGGTCCTTTGAGCTGGGAATTTTCTCCTTCTTCTATTATTATTATTTTTAGGTTTGGTTTTTTCATAGTGTTCCAGATTTCCTGAATGTTTTGTATTGGGAACCTTTTAGATTTAACATTGCCTTTGATTAATGCATCACTTTTTCCATCATATCTTCTACACCTGAGAGTCTCTTCCATTTCCTGTATTCTGTTGGTGTGGTTTGTGTCTGTAGTTCCTATTCTCTTACTTAGGTTTTCCATATCCAGGATTCCCTCAGTTTGTGTTTTGTTTTGTTTTGTTCTGTTGTTTTGTTTTGTTTTTGCTTCTATTTCCATGTTCAGGTCTTGAACAGTTATATTCATTTCCTTTGCCTGTTTGGTTGTATTTTCTTGTATTTAAGGAATTTATTCATTTTCTTTTATAGGACTCTGTCATCTTCATATTATTAAATATGATATATTTATTATCACATTTATATTAAATATGATACTTAATTCATATTTAATAAAATATTATTCATATTTAATATATTTCATATGTGATAATATATAATAATTCATATTTGATATCAAATTAATTCATATTTATCATCATAATATTAAATCTAAGGTCATTTTATTGTGTTTCAGTTGCATTGGAATATCCAGGGGCTTGCTGTCATAGGAAAGCTGGGCTCTGGTAGTCCATATTGCCCCGACTCTTGTTGATTTCATTCTTATGCTGGCCTCTGGTCACCTGGGCTTTGAGGTTGTTATAAGTTTAGATGCTGATTTCTGCATTTATACTTATTGGATGAGTATTTTTTGAATGTTCCCCCTGCTAAGTTTCTGTCTCCTCTCTGTCTTCTGTGCTGGGATTCTGGTGAGTAAGTCTTCAGGTTTAGAATGGTGCCTCCCCTGGGGATTTGTGACTTTGTGCCCTCTGGGGTTTTAGGTGCTAACCTTGTCTCTTGGGTCTCTAGTACCAATGTGGCTTGGGGCACCTAGTGCCAGCAGGCCTCCTGGAAAGCAGGGAGAGTTGTGGGCTGGAAAATAGAGTCCAGAGAGTGGCGTGCAGTTTAAGGCTGTTGGGTGTGTTTTAAGGCCCTTGGCATGCAAGAGCTTGGGTGGGTGAAGTATCTTACCTGGTTGTTCCTGATGCCAGCAGGCCTCCAGGAAAGCAGGCAGAGCTGTGGACCATAAAATGGAGCATAGAGGACAGGACACAGTTCACTGCTTTTGGAGGTGCTTTAGGAGGACTTGTCAGGCAAGGACTTAAGAATTATTAGGCTTGTTAACAAGAACCTTCACCTGCTGAGCCATCTCATTGGTCCCCAGAATGCGAACTTTTGGTGGGTCATATCAGTACCCATAAACTCTCAAATGTAAGAGCATTTGGATTTGGAATTTTATACACAGGGATGTTTAACCTATGTATGTATATATGCATGCATGCATGCATATGTGTCTGTATATACTAGAAAGCTTTTCCTTAATAAAAATATGTCACATCTCATGCAAATAGAATGCATCATGTCATAAGTAAATCTTACTATCATATTGTATCAGCTATAAAATTCTATGCTTACCAGAAAATAGGGGGGAAATGTCAGGCATTAATTTCTAAATGATAAAGATTAAACATGAACTTTTAAATCTATCTTTTATAGATCAAAAGAAATTTAACTTTCAGTTGTATGCTCATTGCCTGATACTATAAAAGATATTTTAAATCATAAAGTATAACATAAATGTTCCAGTAAATCAAAATTTTTATCAACCTACTATAGAATAAAAGCATACTGGCTCTGTAGTATAACCCAGATAACCAAGAAAAATACTGATACAAGAACTCTTTGGAAAGAAGCCAGCAATACCATCTATTTTCCTTCAAATCCTCTTCTAGCCTAGACATCTGGAACACTATCTGATACACAGAAACTAGGTCTTGTTTCATAATATTTGTAAAATGGTCCCAGTATGAAGTCAGGGCATTTTTTTTTATCTCCATTTCCTTGGTGATAGTGTGTCGATTCATTTCCATGACAACACCTAGTTTTCAGTCATACACATCTACCCACAAGTACGCTTGGTCACCTCTTCGGGGTGGAGAGGGATGTAACGCAGCTGGAGGAGTATTGCCTTAGCATGCACTAAGCCTTGGGTCCCGTCTGCAGTACCGTGTGAGCTGGGAGTACTGGTGGATGTTGCAATCCCAGCCTTCAGGAGTGGGAAGGAGGAGAATGAGCAGTTCAAGGTTAGGGCGTTTGAGATGGCTTTGTGAATAAGTGCTCGCAGTTAAGTCTGAGGATCTGAGTTTGATCCCTGGAACCCACATGATGGAAAGAAAAGAACGGACTCACATCGATTGTCTTCTAAGTTCCTTAGGAATGTAGTGGCATACACACACACACACACACACACACACACACTGACACACAAACACACACACACTCACACACACATGGTGGGGGAATCTAGAATAAATAAATAAATAAATAAATAAATAAATAAATAAATAAATAAATAAGCAAGCAAGCAACTAAGACACTCAAGGTCATCCCCAGCTACATGGAGAGTTCAGGGCCAACCTAAGATACATACAACCCTGCCACAATGGAAGAAGGAAGAGAATGGAGATAGGAAAAAGTAAAGCAAGAGAAAAACTGTTTGGCAGGTATATGGCATGCCCTAGTCTGGGGAAACGGGTTCCTCCTATGTGTAGTATTCAGTAGAAAGAGTGGTGGGGCTTTGAGCCCTGGAAGTGCTTCCTGGTATCTTAGCATCCTGGACTTTACTAGAGTCAGCTGCTCAGGTGTCACTCCTCTCCTACCACAATGGGCCTCTCCAGCCCTGGGGCTAGAGCATACAGTGTAGAGAGATCCACAGATCTCCTAGAGGCTACACAGAAAATGTTTATCTATAGCTGTAGCAAAAATACTAACTATAATGGGGATTATTATTTTTTCTTAGGAGATGTAGTCAGAGAGCTTTGTTGTCTGGCTGTTGGCTTATAACCACAGTGAGGCTTTCTGAAGACAGACAGAGCACTGGGTCAAAAATCATTTGTCAGCCTACGCTGTCACTTGCGCTTGAAGGTTCTTTAATCTTCCTGAAAAGTATCACGTGTTGAGTGTGCCTTTTACAGCTTACACAGAGCCTTAAGCTACAGGAGTTTGTTCAAGGATTTCATAATTTCCCCCAAGGTTGACAGGAGGGCGACAGGCTGTCATCCTCTGTAGCGGGAGTACCCACTGTAAGTGCTCTCCCGCTAATTCTGGATTCCTTACTTTGGGGACACAGTGCTCAGGGACTATCAGTGACTTCATCTGCCAAGTTATTTTCTATAGAAAGAGCTCGACGCACAAAAAAGTATGATTCTCAGAGTAAGGCTGGGTTCAAGTTATAGAATATTTTTTTTACTATTACAGCAAACAGTAGATGATGGGCACTCAAGGACTACCCTGCCACACAGCCTTACATCCCTAGACTTGATTAGTGCTAACTTCTGGCCCACCACGGAAGCCTGGGCAACGAACAGAGACTGTCAGAGGACCAAAAGCCCTGTAACATTCCTGCAACTGAGGCTGAGTACACTGAGCAAGGCCCGAAAGGCAGCATGGGATTGAAACAGCAGGACCAAGGCCGAACTGAGTGTGCCCAAGCAAGCGCTGCCCTTGGAATGTCTGATGTAGTTTTCTCCCGGCAACATCGCCAGCATGAAGCAAGCAACTATGGTGACCTTCAGGAGACCTTGGCTTACAGTCATGGCAACGAAATAAACAGAACCATGCAGCAGATAACCAGATCCGTCTTAATGGGGCTGTTAACATTCCCTCTTGGAGGGAGGCAGGAGGGTCACAGGATGCTCCCTGGAGAGATTGGAGTCACAGTTCTCACCTGCCCCAGATGCAAAAGCTCTTAGTGATGTGCAAAGCCGACTTGGTGGAAGCTTGGGGGGGTGGGGCACAGCTCTCCCAGGAGTCCCCGCGCGCGCGCGCGCTTTTTAAGCTTGTGTATTCACCGAGTGGGCGAGGTTGCACAGATCTCCTATGTGCCCTCAGCTTCCTTTTCTTATTTTTCTCTTCATTATACTCAACCAGGGAAACCAAAACAAATCAAACATGTAATAAAAATATTAATTCCTTTCTCATGCAGATCACTTAGCTCCCAGCAATAACAACTCTGAGACTAATTATTTTCTAATAAATACATAGACCATAAGCTTTGTCTCATTCCCTGACTAGCTTGTAACTTACTCAACTCATTCAAACTACTCAATGTCTACCGCCCTGTTAGTGACCTATCCTTCAGTTCCAGTCCGCTTCATCTTCTGTGTCTCTGTAGTCTCTCTCTCTCTCTCTCTCTCTCTCTCTCTCTCTCTCTCTCTCTCTCTCTCAGTGTCTTGTTCGAATCTCCTCCTCTCCTGAGTTCAGCTAGCTATTTGCTGGTTTATGGCCATCTCCTCTCAGCTCCCTTGAATCTCCCTCTTATACTCTCACTATTTCCCAGAATCCTCTTTCTCCCTGCCAGTATCCCACCTCCCGTTTCCTGCTTCAGCTTATTGGCCATTGGCTTTTTATTGACAGACAAGGCTTATAAGAGATTCTATACAAACAAAACCAATAACCTGATTTTCACCGAATCCCTTGCCTATACAAACCTCTCTACACCCAAAGAACCTGGGAGACATGAAAGAAGCAGCAATGGCTTATTGGTTGCTTTTTAAGCCTGACAACCCTACAACTATTTTAAATGTTCTGTGTTTTAGACCCTCCAGGTCCTTCCATCCTCTTCTCAAGGGCAACAGGAAGTCTTGCTGCAGCTCTGCTCAGTCTGATTCCTGGCTGCTTCTCTGCCCATCTCAGCAGGTGAGCTGCCCTTCTCTCTGAGGCCTTCACCTGGTCTACTGAGGACCTTCTCCTCACAGTAAAGCCTTTCTCCCTCAACTGCCCTCTATCCATCCTCCCTTTCTTCATTTTCTCATCCTCTACTGGATCAGTTCCATCAATACAAGTATATTGTGACTGGCATCTTAAAAATAATAATAAGCCAGGTGTGGTGCATGCCTTTAATCACAGCCAACTCAATTTGACTTTCCTTGTCCTTCCTCCCCCTGGCCCCTGTGAAGGTCAGCAGTGACCTTCATTCGCACTGATGAAAAGAACCGGTCCACTGTATCCCTCACCGCACTGACACTGCTTCGCACAGCTGAGGAACTCCTTTCCTGAATGCTTGCCCCGTTTGGCTTCAACTGTGTTATTCTTCCTGCTTTGTGTTGTCTTGTTTCTCTGTCTCTCATTTCTTGCTCTAATTTGAATGTTCACCATCATCTTCTTATTTTTTTCACACACTGGTTCTCCATTCTGCCCACTCCATAGAAATACTGAGAAAAAGAATCTGCCAAATTTTGGTGCCTGGCTATTCATCCAGACAGGTGATCAAGCAGCTCCACAGACAACCCCCACAATGGTACCCACAACCTGTAGAGTGAGATGAAGAATCCGGAGCTGGACAGACGGGTCAGTAGTTCAGAACACTCCTTGTTCTTGCAAAGGACCTGTGTCAGTCCCCACACTGAGCAGCTCACAATCACCTGTAACTCCAGCTGCAAGGCACTCCAATACCTCTAGTCTCCAAGTGTACACACACACACACACACACACACACACGCACACACACATAAATTTTTTAAACACATAAATTTTATTTTAGAGAAAATCTAAAGGAAGATACTTTTACTTAGAAGATTCACATTCGAAGATTTTTGTCTTTATATATTTAATTTAGACCAGGCCAGCAAACCAAACCAACTACTCAGCCAACCAAGGAAACAAAGACTCAACGAGAAACTTCAAGGTAAAGCTGACTTTCATATGGATTTGGAATTTCCGTCTGAGCAGTTGTCACCCACAATGTATGTGTTAGTTGCACTGGACGGAAGGGGCTGCTCTTCTGTTGGCATGTTCCTTTGGAAGGGTCTTTTCAGTGATGCATGATCAACTCTGCTGCAAGTTGGATTTGCTGAGAAAGAGTCGTGTTGCAGGCAGCGTGCTGAAGACTCTCTAGAGGCGATACTTCAGGAAGGAGCCAGGATAAAGAACGAAGTGGACTCCTGAAAACAGTGCCAGGATTCCATGTCCCCAGAAAAGCTTTGGCAAAAGTTGGCTCTTTGGATTTGAGTCTGCAGAGGCCAGGTCTTTCAACTTGGTTTTGACCATCATCAGTGGCTGTCCTTTCTCCCTGGAACACACCACATAATATGAAGAAATTAAAACTTACATTAATGAGTAGTAATAATGTATGTTCTTATGACATAGAACTAAGTAATTGGTTTTTTTGTTCCCTTATTCGTGCTGAAGGGAGACTTTAGCTCTAACACATGCTATGTTCTGTTCCTCTGCTGATCTATATCTCCAACCTGTAGGCCAACAAGTGTAGGTCTCATTCCAGAGCCACCCCGGACCAGACGTGTCCTTTCTTTTGTTTTTTGTTTTTTGTTTTTGTTTTTTTTTTTTTTTGTTTTTGTTTTTGTTTTTTCTGAGACAGGGTTTCTCTGTGTAGCCCTGGCTGTCCTGTAACTCACTCTGTAGACCAGGCTGGCCTCGAACTCAGAAATCCACCTGCCTCTGCCTCCCAAGCGCTGGGATTAAAGGCGTGCGCAGCCACCACCACCTGGCTAGATGTGTCCTTTCTAATCTCCAAAATATTGCGAGTTCCATTGTTCCATTGACAAGAAATTTCCAATCTTTGGCTTCCACTCTCCTCTACAAAAGAGGTATGTACTTACTCTGCAAACTCCACAGGAATTTATACAGGGTAAACTATTTTGATTAACCATTCTTTCAGAATTATTAAAAATGGTGTCACCTGTATTGTTCTGATATAAGGTCCTATTAACTAGCCTATTATTTTATGCTGTGCTAAGCTAATTTCTTTTTTTTTTCCGAGACAGGGTTTCTCTGTGTAGTCCTGGCTGTCCTGGAACTCACTCTGTAGACCAGGCTGGCCTCGAACTCAGAAATCTGCCTGCCTCTGCCTCCCAAGTGCTGGGATTACAGGCGTGCGCCACCACGCCCAGCTTAGCTAATTTCTTATAAAAACCTATGTAAAGAAAATTTTAAAGTTAGAATGTCTGGCATTTCAGATTCTAGATCTCTCTATATTGATCTGAGGTGGTTTTGAATAAACGCATGTCTCCAATTCTTTATTTCAAGCTCATTCTCAAACGTCTTTCTCATGCCAGTGTGTCATCGCTATTATGAGCACCATTCTTACTTGGGTCCGCCGGTGCTTTTCAAGGAAAATCAAGTTAAACCCAGGGTGATGTTGTTTTCTGCCTTACACCAAACCACTGCAAATACTTCTCACCAGATTTTTACACAAACTAGTCTTCTCATTATCTTTTGAAGCAATCTTTAAGGATCACTTTCTCCTAATACATTCCGCGTGCACACCTGGCCTGAGCACCGCTGATGCAGTGTGGTTCTGTAGCAGAATTCTCCCCTCATTGATTGGATAATACAGATGACAAGAAGCCAATTACTGGGCAAAGGGGAGGCGGGCCTTCCGGGTGGGAGAGAGGAAGAGGGAACACAAGAGGAGCAAAAGCAGGAAAAATACAGACTGGGGACTATTAGATCTGGTAGAGGAATCCGCCAGAATCTGCCACCGGAAGATTTCTAATTTAGAATAGTTGATGAGTTTAGGATGATAGATTCTGCACCCAGCGGTTGTGTTACCTGTTGATTCTAAACTAAGATTGTCTGGTATTTTCCATTTCACAACACCTCAGGTGGGCCAGAGGGAAAGAACTTAGCCGAGGCAGAATTCGGCCAGGCTTTGGGATGGGAAGATTGGGCAAGGACTGAGCTCCAGGGGAAGGTAACTACAGCGGAACACCGGCTGGAGACGCACACCCAGCTGCCTGTGGGTACCAAGAGAGCTATCTCAAAGCTCTGGAGAGGCAGATAAGCACTGGTTAAAGCATTGGCTGGGGAAACACACTGTCTCGGTCCTGGGCTGCATACTGGGCTGGGAACAGGCCAAGGCCGCCGGCCAATGCCAAGCCGGCAGTAGCATGGATTGTTTCTTTAAGAGTCACACACTGCACGGTTCAACTGTGCATCCTAAGAGTCACACACTGCACGGTTCAACTGTGCATCCTACCTTTTGATTATGGATCTCCACACCGTGTTTCTTTTGTTTTCTTGCTGTACTTTCTTTTTTTATTATTATTATTCTATATATTAATTTACATTTCATATGATTTCCCCCTTTCCAGGCTCCCCCCTCCCTGAAAGTCCCACAAGCCCTCTTCCCTCCTCCTGTCCCCCCATTCACCTCTTCCCTCTTCCCTGTTCTGGTATTTCCCTACACTGCTGCATTAAGCCTTTCCAGAGTCAGGGGCCCTTCCTTCCTTCATTCTTGGACATCATTTGATATGTGGATTGTGTCTTAGGTATTCCAGTTTTCTAGGTTAATATCCGCTTATCAGTGAGTGCATACCATGAGTGTTCTTTTGAGATTGGGTTACCTCACTTAGGATGATGTTCTCCAGCTCCAACCATTTGTCTAAGAAGTTCATGAACTCATTGTTTCTAATGACTGAATAGTACTCCATTGTGTATATATACCATATTTTTTGTATCCATTTCTCCATTGAGGGACATCTGGGTTCTTTCCAGCTTCTGGCTATTACAAATAGGGCTGCTATGAACATAGAGGAACATGTATCCTTATTACATGCTGGGGAATCTTCTGGGTATATGCCCAGGAGTGGTATAGCACAGTTCTCCAGAAGTGTCATGCCCAGTTTTCTGAGGAACCGCCAGACTGATTTCCAGAGTGGTTGAACCAGCTCAGCACCGTGTTTCAATGTGTGGCTGGAACACTAGTTCTTAAAGTTGAGTGTTAGGCATTACTATATAATACTCACTTACTTCTATAGAAACACATTTGAAATGTACCACATTTAAGAAATAGCTGTGTTTTTTAATGGGGAAAAATGAAGCATGTCCATAAGAATTTCATGGAAAGACAGTGTTTATTCTTGAGCATTTTAGCATTGTTTCGTGGTTAGAAGTAGGTATTATTGAGAATAATGAACCTATTACCCCAACTGTGCTCGAAGTCTCCCCATAAACTGGAGCTTTGCCTTTACAATAGAGACACTTGATGCTTCTGTCTGACCACTCTCTATTGTGGTCCCACAGTGACTCCCCATCTTTCAAACATTTCTGACTTAATGAAAAAAAAAATTTTTTTTTTTTGCTACACTCTGTTTTGGTGTCGGATTCACTACAACTTGGGAGCTTATGCAGGTTGCATTTTTACGCATCAGGCCCTTTAAGTTTCTGGATGTGTTGACTGAGGATGTAAAACAGGCAGCCACCACAGATCTGCACCAGCCCTATAAACCAGATTAGACATCTAAAACAGCCTCCTTTCTCTTTTGATCAGTGAAGTAGAAACAGCCTAATATTTTGGAGTATATTCTTAGTATCTTGAAGCCAGCTAAAACAAATCTTGGGAACAGAACTCCCCCATATTTCTCAGGTCAAAGAAGAGAAGCTGGTCATTCTCTGTCATTGTGAGGGCACTGCCTAGTATCCTATTTTCCGCAATGTATCAAGACACAATTCAACTGGGAAACAGGCTCAACTGTTGGTTGGGAGACTTGGAAAGTTGTAGTGACAAAATTATACGGTCAGTCTAAAATACAAGAGGAGCATAAACTGGCTTGCGGGTGAGATGAAGTCCATGCAGTTTCCCCATTTCCTGGCTTCTATTTCAAAATCTAGCCCTAGCCTTTGACATATGCACTATTCAACAACATAATGCCCCGCCCACCCTTGTGTGTACTGCCAGCGCTGTTGCGTAGGAATCTGAAGTTAAAGGCATCTCGATAGAGGGGAAGGGGAGAGATCTTTGGGGAACAATGCAGAGCCCTGAACATGCTTCGAAGAAAGGAAGTGAACAGGTGCCACACTACCTGTGTCACTCTTTCACAAGCTTCCCTGGGAAGACTGTGGGTCCTCCCAGGGATCAGAGCACAGATAGATCTCTACTACATTGCTACAGAGGTAGAGACTCAGGAGGGCCATACCTTCAAGGTCAGCCTGGGCCATAAATCAAGATCCTGTCTCAACAAAACCAATGAAAACAGTGCCCACTGTCCCATGACAGTGACTGAAAACCTTTTTGGAAGCCAAGCATGTTAAGTTGTCAATCTGAAAATGAAATAACATGATTTCATAAACCAGATTATTTAATTTCATTTCCACTTTATATTTATGTCCTTTCATTGCCCCATAGCATCTGTTGAACTCCAGTTTAAGTGTTTAGCCTGGACTTAACGGAGCCAAAGACTCAGAAGACAAGACTGAAGATCCTACCTCAAGCGTACCCTATTCCCCCTCCTTGAAGGCCTTGGCATAGTCCAGATGTATGTCCCAGCAGACTCGTGAGTGACGCTCTGGCTGTGATAGACAAAGTTGGTGAGATACACAAGTTCCCATTATTCCTTGTATCCGACCTGAGACCTCAGGAAAAAATGTCAGGGCAGAAAGCTAGAGAATGGGGGCTCTCTGCAGCTGCTATGACAGGCAGGGAGCCTCTACGACAGTAGTTCTAAACCTGGGGGCCTTTGGAAGGTTTGATGATCTTTTCAGAAGAGTCACCAAGAACACCGGAAAACACAGATATTTGTATTGCAATGAGAGCAGAAAAATTGGTCATAGGGACAGCAGAGAAGCTGGGGACAGGAACTTCCAGGTCTCCATGTGTACACCGGTGCTAAGGCTCTCCCACAGCCCTCTGCACCCAAATATGGTCAGGAGAGAGCTGGTCTCCCAAGAGTGTACTCACTCTTAAGCCCAGAGGTGAGATAAGCCACTTTTACTCCAATAACTGTCCAAAGAGGGACCTGCCAGGAGTACACAGGGTACAGGAAAGTGGAACAACTGGGGACAAGATCTTTCATGTCCCCATCTGCACCCTGGAGCTAAGGTTGTCCCACAATCCTCAGCATCCAAATCCCACCCAAGAGAAAGCTGGTCTTCCTAGGAGTGCTAACAGACCTAAGATCACAGGCTCACAGGCCCACAGGAAGGACAAGCTCCAGTCAGAGACAACAAAATCAACACCAGAGGTAATCAGATGGAAAGAGGCAAGCACAAGAACCTAAACAACAGAAACCAAGGCTACCTGGCATCATCAGAACCCAGTTCTCCCACCACAGCAAGTCCTGGATACCCCCAAAACACCAAAAAAGCAAGATTTGAATTTAACATCACATCTCCTGAAGATAATAGAGGTCTTTGAGTAGGTCATAAATAACTCCCTTAAAGAAATACAGGAGAACACAGGTAGACAGCTAGAAGCGCTTAAAGAAGAAACATAAAAATCCTTTAAAGAATTACAGGAAAACATAACAGAACAGGTGTAAGAATTAAGCAAAACCACCTAGAATCTAAAAATTGGAAATAGAAGCAATAAAGAAATCACAAAGGGACATAAACCTGGACATAGAAAACCTAGAAAGGAGAGCAGGAGTCATCACCAACAGAATACAAGAGAGAGAAGAGAGAATCTCAGGTGCAGAATATACCATAGAAAACATTGACACAACAGCTAAAATGCAAAATGTAAAACGCTCCTAACCCAAAACATCCAGGAAATCCAGGACATGATGAGAAGATCAAACCTAAGGATAACAGGTATAGAAGAAAGTAAAGATTCCCAACTTAAAGAACCAGTAAATATCTTCAACAAAATTATAGAAGAGAACTCCCCCCAACCTAAGGAAAGAGATGCCCATGAATATGCAAGAAGCCTACTGAAATTCACATAGACTGCACCAGAGAAAAATCCTTCCTTCACATAATAATCAAAACACCAAATGCACAAAACACAGAAAGAATATTAAAAAACAATAAGAGAAAAATGTCAAGTAACATATAAAGGCAGACCTATCAGAATTTCACCAGACTTCTCACCAGAAGATCCTGGGCAAATGTCATACAGACCCTAAAGTAGGACAAATGCCAGCCTCTACTATACCCAGAAAAACTCTCAATTACCATAGATGGATAAAACAAGGTATTTGATCACAAAACCAAATTCACATAATTTTCTTTCCATAAATCAAGCCCAACAAAGGATAATAGATATGACACTCAAATACAAGGAGGGAAACTACACACTAGAAAAAGTAAGAAAGTGATCTTTCAACAACCCTAAAAGAAGATAGCCACACAAACACAATTCCATCTCTAACAACAAAAATAACAGGAAGAAACATCCTGTTTTTTCTTTTTTGTTTTTTTTTTGTTTTTGTTTTGTTTTTGTTTTTCATTTTTTTTTATTTTCTATATTCTATGTTTACATTCCAAAGGCGTTCCCCTTTCCCAGTTCCCACCCACCATAGTTCCCATAGTTCCTCTCCCCCCCCATCTGTTCTCCAATAATTCCCCCTCCCCCCTCGGTTTCGTTACTAAACTGGATGCAATCTTTACAGGCCCAGGGTCCTCTCCTTTCTTCTTCTTGGGAGTCATTTGACTTGCTATTTGTGTCTTGAGTATTTAGGGCTTCTGGGCTCATTAATATCCACTTATCAGTGATTGCATTTCATGTGTATTCTTTTGTGATTGGGTTAATTCACTCAGGATGATATTTTCCAGGTCTAACCATTTACCTACAAATTGCATGAATTCATTATTTTTAATTGCTGAGTAGTATTCCATTGTATAAATATACCACATTTTCTGTATCCATTCCTCCTTTGAGGGATATTTGGGCTCCTTCCAATTTCTGGCTATTATAAACAAGGCTGCTATAAACATAGTGGAGCATGTGTCCTTATTGCATGCAGGAGAATCCTCTGGGTATATGCCCAGGAGTGGTATGCCAGGGTCCTCTGGAAGTGACATGCCCAATTTTCTGAGGAACCGCCAAACTGATTTCCAGAGCGGTTTTACCATTTTGCAATCCCACCAACAGTGGAGGAGTGTTCCTCTTTCTCCACATCCTCGCCAGCACTTGTTGTCTCTTGAGTTTTTAATCTTAGCCATTCTGACTGGTGTGAGGTGGAATCTCAGGGTTGTTTTGATTTGCATTTCCCTGATGACTAATGATGTTGAACATCTTTTAAGGTGTTTCTCGGCCATCCGAATTTCTTCTGGTGAAAATTCTTTGTTTAGCTCTGTGCCCCATTTTTTGATAGGGTTATTTGTTTCTTTGCGGTCTAACTTCTTGAGTTCTTTGTATATATTGGATATTAGCCCTCTGTCGGATGTGAAGTTGGTGAAGATCTTTTCCCACTTTGTTGGTTGCCGTTTTGTCCTTCTGACAGTGTCCTTTGCTTTGCAGAAACTTTGTAATTTTATGAGGTCCCATTTGTCGATTCTTGATCTTAGAGCATAAGCTATTGGTGTTCTGTTCAGGAACTTTTCCCCTGTGCCCAAGTCCTCCAGGGTCTTCCCAAGTTTCTTTTCTAATAGTTTCAGTGTGTCTGGTTTTATGTGGAGGTCCTTGATCCATTTGGAGTTGATCTTAGTGCAAAGAGATAAGATTGGATCAATTCGCATTCTTCTGCATGTTGACTTCCAGTTGAACCAGCACCATTTGTTGAAAAGGCTATTTTTATTCCACCGGATGGTTGTGGCTCCTTTATCAAAGATCAAGTGACCATAAGTCTGTGGGTTAACCTCTGGGTCTTCAATCCTGTTCCATTGATCTGCTTGCCTGTTGCTATACCAATACCATGCAGTTTTTAACACAATTGCTCTGTAGTACTGCTTGAGGTCAGGGATATTGATTCCCCCAGAAGCCCTTTTATTGTTGAGAATAGTTTTAGCTATCCTGGGTTTTTTGTTGCTCCAGATGAATTTGAGAATTGCTCTTTCTAGATCTATGAAGAATTGAGTTGGGATTTTGATGGGGATCACATTGAATCTGTATATTGCTTTTGGCAAGATGGCCATTTTTACTATATTGATCCTGCCAATCCAGGAGCAAGAAATATTTTTCCATCTTCTGAGGTCTTCTTCGATTTCTTTCTTCAAGGACTTGAAGTTCCTGTTGGACAGATCTTTCGCTTGTTTGGTTAGAGTTACGCCAAGATATTTTATGTTGTTTGTGGCTATTGTGAAGGGTGTTATTTCCCTAATTTCTTTCTCTGCCTGCTTGTCCTTTGAGTACAAGAAGGCCACTGACTTGCTTGAGTTAATTTTATAACCTGCCACTTTGCTGAAGTTGTTTATCAGCTGTAGAAGTTCTCTGGTGGAGTTTTTTGGGTCGTTTAGGTAAACTATCATATCGTCTGCAAATAATGATAGTTTCACTTCTTCCTTTCCAATTTGTATCCCTTTGACTTCCTTATGTTGTCTAATTGCTCTTGCTAGAACTTCAAGTACTATATTGAAAAGATATGGAGAGAGAGGGCAGCCTTGTCTAGTCCCTGATTTTAGTGGGAATGCTTCAAGTTTCTCTCCATTTATTTTGATGTTGGCTACTGGTTTGCTGTAGATTGCTTTTACTATGTTTAGGTATGGGCCTTGAATTCCTGCTCTTTCCAAGACTTTTAGCATGAAAGGATGCTGAATTTTGTCGAATGCTTTTTCAGCATCTAATGAGATGACCATGGGGTTTTTTTCTTTTAGTTTGTTTATGTAGTGGATTACATTGATGGATTTCCGTATATTGAACCATCCCTGCATCCCTGGGATGAAGCCTACTTGATCATGGTGGATGATCGTTTTGATGTGCTCTTGGATTCGGTTAGCAAGAATTTTATTTAGTATTTTTGCATCTATATTCATAAGAGAAATTGGCCTGTAGTTCTCTTTCTTTGTTGGATCTTTTTGTGGTTTAGGTATTAGCGTAATTGTGGCTTCGAAGAATGAGTTGGGCAGTGTCCCTTCTGTCTCTATTTTGTGGAATAGTTTGAAAAGTATTGGTGTTATGTCTTCTTTGAATGTCTGGTAGAATTCTGCACTAAAACCATCTGGTCCCGTACTTTTTTTGGTTGGGAGGCTTTCTATAATCCCTTCTATTTCTTTAGGGGTTATGGGACTATTTAGCTGATCTACTTGATGCTGATTTAATTTTGGTATTTGATATCTGTCTAGGAAATTGTCCATTTCCTCCAGATTCTCCAGTTGTTTTGAGTATAGACCTTTGTAGTAGGATCTGATGATGTTTTGAATTTCCTCAGTTTCTGTTGTTATGTCTCCCTTTTCATTTCTAATTTTGTTAATTTGTATACTGTCTCTGTGTCCTTTGGTTAGTCTGGCTAAGGGTTTATCTATCTTGTTGATTTTCTCAAAGAAACAGCTCCTGGTCTTGTTGATTCTTTGTATGGTTCTCTTTGTTTCTATTTGATTGATTTCAGCCCTGAGTTTGATGATTTCTTGTCTTCTACTCCTCCTGGGTGAATTAACTTGTTTTTCTTCCAGGGCTTTAAGGTGTGCCGTTAAGCTGCTAGTATATGCTCTCTCCAGTTTCTTTTTGGATGCACTTAGAGCTATGAGTTTTCCTCTTAGCACTGCTTTCATTGTGTCCCATAGATTTGGGTAGGTTGTACCTTCATTTTCATTGAATTCTAAAAAGTCTTTGATTTCTTTTTTTATTTCTTCCTTGACCAAGGTGTCATTGAGTAGAGTATTGTTCAGTTTCCATGTGTATGTGGGCTTTCTGTTGTTTTTGTTGTTATTGAAGACCACTCTTACTCCATGGTGATCTGATAGAAGGCATGGGATTAGCTCGATCTTCTTGTATTTGTTGACATCTGTCTTGTGACCAATTATATGGTCTCTTTTGGAGAAGGTCCCATGTGGAGCTGAGAAAAAGGTATATTCTTTAGCTTTAGGATGAAATGTTCTATATATATCTGTTAAATCCAATTGGTCCAGAGTTTCAATTAGTTTCACTGTGTCCCTGTTTAGTTTCTGCTTTCCTGATCTGTCCATTGAGGAGAGTGGAGTGTTGAAGTCACCCACAATTACTGTGTTAGGTGTAATGTGTGCTTTAAGCTTTAGTAAGGTTTCTTTTACGAATGAGGCTGCCCTTGTATTTGGAGCATAGATGTTCAGTATTGAGAGCTCTTCTTGGTGGATTTTCCCTTTGGCCAGCAAGAAGTGACCTTCTGAGTCTCTTTTGATGATTTTAGGTTGGAAGTCAATTTTATCTGATATTAGAATGGCTACTCCAGCTTGTTTCCTGAGACCATTTGCTTGTAAAATTGTCTTCCAGCCTTTTACTCTAAGGCAGTGTTTGTCTTTGACACTGAGATGTGTTTCCTGTATGCAGCAAAATGTAGGGTCCTGTTTCCGTATCCAGTCTGTTAATCTATGTCTTTTTATTGGGGAATTGAGTCCATTGATGTTAAGAGATATTAAGGAATAGTAATTATTTCCTCCAGACATTTTTGAAATTATATTTATTTATTTTATTTATTTTTTATATTCGAGAGGTTACCTTCTTTTGGGTTTGATGAGAGGGGGTTTCTATCTTGCTTCTTCCCGGGTGTAGTTTCCGTCCTTGTCTTGGTGTTTTCCCCCTATTATCCTTTGTAGGGCTGGATTTGTGGAAAGATATCGTGCAAATTTGGTTTTGTCATGGAATACCTTGATGTCTCCATCTATGGTGATTGAGAGCTTTGCTGGGTAAAGTAGTTTTGCCTGAAGTTTGTGTTCTCTTAGAGTTTGCATGATATCTGCCCAGGATCTTCTAGCTTTCATGGTCTCAGGTGAGAAGTCTGGTGTTATTCTGATAGGTCTTCCTTTATAAGTTACTTGGCCTTTTTCTCTTGCTGCCTTTAATATTCTTTCTTTGTTTAGTACATTTGGAGTTTTGATTATTATGTGACGGGATGTGTTTCTGTTCTGATCCAGTCTGTTTGGGGTTCTGTATGCTTCTTGTATATTCATGGGCATCTCTCTCTTTAGGTTGGGGAAGTTTTCTTTCATAATTTTGTAGAAGATATTTGCTGGCCCTTTAACTTGTACATCTTCATTCTCGTCTATACCTATAATCCTTAGGTTTGGTCTTCTCATTGTGTCCTGGATTTCCTGGATGTTTTGGGTTACAGCCTTTTTGCATTTAGTATTTTCTTTGACTGTTGAATCAATGGTTCCTATGGTATCTTCGGCTTCTGATATTCTGTCTTCTATCTCTTGTATTCTATTGTTGATATTTGCATCTATGGCTCCTGATTTCTTCCCAAGGTTTTCTATCTCCAATGTTGTCTCCCTCTGCGATTTCTTAGTTGTTTCTACTTCTGTTTTTAGTGCCTGGATGGATGTGCTCAGATCTTTCGCTTGCTTGATTGTGTTTTCATGTATTTCTTTAATAGATTTTTGTGTTTCCTCTTTCATAGCTTCTACTTGTTGGCCCACGTTCTTCTGTATTTCTTTAAGTGATTTTTGTCTTTCCTCCTTATTGTCTTCTTCTTTTTGATCCATCTTCTCCTGCATTTCTTGAAGTGATTTTTGTATTTGCCTTGTAAAGGCTTCTAACTTTTGATTCATTTTCTCTTCTATTTCTTTACGAGATTTTTCTATGTGTTCAGCTACCAGCATCCTGACCAGTGATTTTATATCCAAGTCTTGTTTTTCTGGTGTTTTGGGGTATCCAGGGCTTCCTGTTGTTGGCGAACTGGGTTCAGATGCTGTCATGTTGTCTTGATTTCTGTTAGTGACATTCCTTCATTTACCTTTTGCCATCTGGTTATTTCTGGTGTTAGTTGACCTTGTTGTCACTGGCTGGTGTTTGAATCTCCTGTGAGGCTGGGCTTACCTGTTGTTTCTCTACTGGTGGTTATGCGTGATTGCTGCTCAACGGGATCACGAGCTTGCTGCCACCCGCTGACTTTGTGCACGGCCTGAGGTCTCCGGGAAGTGTGGGGGAGTGCAGCAGAGCCTCGGCTGGTGCTGCTGGGCCTGCCTAGTAGCGAGAGCCTAGCAGATCCCCCCATGTGGTAGCCCCTGATGGAATCTGTCTACCTGTGCCTTTCCAGCTGTGTTCTGGTTGCAATATGGAGGCCTGCCGCTATCACTGCTCCGGGCTCCTGGGGAGCTGGGTGGTTTCGGCTGCCTCGGTGCATGGCCTAAGCTCGCAGGGACGTGCTGCAGAGCCTAGGCGCCTGGGCCCGCCTGTGGGCGAGAGCTTAGCAGCTCTCCCTGCTTTAGCCCCAGACGGAGTCTCTATCTGCACCTTTCCAGCTGTGTCCTGGTTGCAATATGGAGGCCTGCCGCTATAGCTGGTCCTCACTCTTCTTAATAAACAAGAATTGTTGCTTATCCTGGTTCCTCGGGCAGGGTCTGAGCACCTGGCAAGCTGGCTAGGTCTGGCTGACCTGCTACCGGCTGGATGGGAAGCTGCAGACAAGATGGCGCTGCCTGCAGGGGGTTCGGGGTCTGGCCTGCGAGCACAGAGCGCAGGCACGGCTGCTGTACTCCAAACCGCTAGGCTGTGCTCAGTTCCTGCCCCAGACCTGAGTCCCCGGAGGTCTTAAACTCGGGCTGTCTCTGGTACCTGGTTCCGCCGGCAGGGTCTCAGCACCTGGCAGGCTGGCTAGGTCTGGCTGACCTGCTACCGGCTGGATGGGAAGCTGCAGACAAGATGGCGCTGCCTGCAGGGGGTTCGGGGTCTGGCCTGCGAGCGCAGAGCGCAGGCACGGCCGCTGTACTCCAAACCGCTAGGCTGTGCTGTTTTTTCTTTTTAATCCTCACTCCTGCACTGAAGAACCTGGTGACTGACTGAGTGGGCTTGGTCATTCAGAGATCTAATACCAATACTCTTCAAACTATTCCACAAAAGAGAAACAGAAGGAATACTACCCAATTGATGTAATGAAGCCACAATTATGCTCATACTTAAACCATACAAAGACCCAACAAAGAAAGAGGATTTAAGACCAATTTCACTTATGAAAATCAATGTAAAAATACTCAATAAAATTCTTAGAAACCGAATTCAAGAATACATCAAAATGATTATCCATTATGATCAAGTAAGCTACATCCTAGAGATGCAGGGATAGTTCAATTTACAGAAATACACTATATAAACAAACTCAAAGAAAAAGACCACATGATCATTCCATTGGATGCTGAAAAAGCATTTGACAAAATCCAACACCTCTTCATAATAAAAGTCTTAGAAAGATCGGGAATTTAAGGCAGATACCTAAACATAGTGAAAGCAATATACAGCAAACCAGTAGCCAACATCAAACTAAATGAAGATAAACTTGAAGCAATCCCCCTAAAATCAGGGACTGAACAAGGCTGCCCACTCTCTCCACTCTCTCTGCAAGCCCTAGCCAGAGCAATTGGACAACAAAAGGAGGTCAAAGGGATACTAGTTGGAAAGGAAGAAGTCAAAATATCACTATTTGCAGATGTTATGATAGTATACTTAAGTGATCCCCAAAATTCCACCAGAGAACTCCTAAAGCTGGTAAACAACTTCAGCAAAGTGGCTGGATATAAAATTAACTCAAGCAAATCAGTAACCTTCTTCTACTCAAAGGATAAACAGGCAGAGAAAGAAATTAGGGAGACAAGACCCTTCACAATAGTCACAAATGATATTACATACCTGGGTGTGACTCTAACCAAGCAAGTAAAAGATCTGAGTGACAAGAACTTCAAGTCTCTGAAGAAAGAAATTGAAGATCACAGAAGATGAAAAGATCTCCCATGCTCATGGTATGGCAGGATTAATATAGTAAAAATGGCCATCTTGCCCAAAGCAATCTACAGATTCAATGCAATCCCCATCAAAATTCCAACTCAATTCTTCAGAATTAGAAAGTTCAATTCTCAAATTTATTTGGAATAACAAAAAACCAAGGATAGTGAAAACTCTTCTCAACAATAAAAGAACATCTGGGGGAATCACCATCTCTGGCATCAAGCTGTATTACAGAGCAATAATGATAAAAATTGCATGGTATTGGTACAGAGACAGGCAGGTAAATCAATGGAAGAGAATTGAAGACCCAAATATGAACCCATATACCTATGGTTACTTGAAATTTGACAAAGGAGCTAAAAACATCCAGTAGAAAAAGACAGCATTTTCAACAAATGGTGCTGGTTCAATTGGCAGTCAGCATGTAGAAAAATGCAAATTGATCCATTCTTAGCTCCTTGTACAAAGCTCAAGTCCAAGTGGATCAAGGATTTCCACATAAAACCAGATACACTGAAACTTCTAGAAGCAAAAGTTGGGGACTGGAGAGATGGCTCAGGGAATAAGAGCACTGACTGCTCTTCTAAAGGTTCTGAGTTCAAATCCCAGCCACCACATGGTGCCTCACAACCATTCATAAAGAAATCTGATGCCCTCTTCTATTATATCTGAAGAGAGCTACAATGTACTTAGATATAATAATAAATAAATCTTTAGGCTAAAGTGAGCAGGGCTGACCAGAGCGAGCAGAGGTCCTGAATTCAAATTCCCAGAAACCACATGATGGCTCACAACCATCAGTGCACCTACACTATACACATATACATAAAATAAAAAAATAAATTGCAGTGCTTCTGTAAGGCAAAGGACACTGTCAATAGGACAAAATGAAAACCAACAGAGTGGGAAAATATGTTTACCAACCCTACCTCTCATAAAGGGCTAATATTCAATATATACAAAGAAGTTAAACTCCAAAGAATCAAATAACCCTATTAAAAATGGGGCACAGAACTAAACAAAGAACCCTCAACTGAGGAATACTGAACAGCTGAGAAGCACCTAAAGAAATGTTCAACATCCTTAGTCATCAAGGAACTGCAAATCAAAACAACCCCAAGATTCCACCTCATACCAGTCAGAATGGCTAAGATAAAAAAAACTCAGGTACCAGCAGAAGTTGATGGTAGGATTGCAAACTGGTACAACCACTCTGGAAATCAGTCTGGAGGTTCATCAGAAAATTGGACATAGTACTACCTGAGGACCCAGCTATACCATTCCTGGACATATACCCAGAAGATGCTCCAAAGATGTAATAAGGACACATGCTCCACTATGTTCATAGCAGCCTTATTTATAATAGCCAGAAGCTGGAAAGAACCCAGTTGTCCCTCAACAGAGGAATGGATACAGAAAATGTGGTATATTTACACAATGGAGTACTACTCAGCTATTAAAAGCAATGAACTCATGAAATTCTTAGGCAAAACTGGATGGAACTAGAAAATATTATCCCAAGTGAAGTAACCCAATCACAAAAGAACACACATGGTATGCACTCCATGATAAGTAGATATTAGCCCAGAAGCTTGGAATAACCAAGATACAATTCACAGACCACATGAATCTCAAGAAGAAGGAAGACCAAAGTGTGGTCCTTCTTAGAGGGGGGTTCATAATATCCATGGGAGGAGATACAGAGAAAATGTGGAGCAGAGACTGAAGGAAAGGCCATCCAGAGACTGCCCCACCCAGGGATCCATCCCATATACAGTCACCAAACCCAGACACTATTATGAATGCCAACAAGTGCTTGATATGTCAGGAGCCTGATATAGCTGTCTCCTGAGAGGCTCTGCCAGAGCTTGACAAACACAGATTCAGTCAACCTTTGGACTGAGCACAGGTTCCCAATGGTGGAGATAGAGGATGGACTGAAGGAGCTGAAACTGTTTGCACCCAACAGGAAGAACAACAACATAAACCAACCATAATCCCCCCCCCCCGGGCTTCCAGGGAATAAACCATCAACCAAAGAGTAAACATGGAGGGACCCATGGCTCCAGCTGCATATGTAGCAGAGGATGGCCTTGTTGGACATCAATTTGAGGAGAGTCCCTTTGTCCTGAGAAGGCTTGATGCCCCAGAGTAGGGAAATGCCAGGATGTGGAGGTAGGAGTGGGAGGGTAGGTGGGGGAGCATCCTCATTGAAGCAGGGGGAGGGGAGATGGGATAGGGTGTTTCTGGGAGGGGAGAACTGGGAAAGGGGATAAAATTTAAAATGTAAATAAATAAAATATCCAATTTTAAAAAGAGAGAAAAATTAGAATTACATCGTAGTAACAAAAATAAAACGTAGGGTCAGGGATCACTAACATGAAGAACTGCATTAAAGGTCACAGTGTTAAGGAGGTTGACAACCACTGCTCTAGAAGCCTGGAAAGCAAGTTATAGGTGAAGGGGAAAGTGTAGTGTGAATCCTCCTCCATGCTGAGACCTAACATGATGGAAAGGCAGCCTGAGGCTGAGAGAGTCATGAACACAAAGATGTCATCAAAGGACCCAGCTTCCCTACTGAGGCCGAGCCCTGCTGCAGAAGCTTTAGTCATTGCAGAAGAACACACAGAGCCCACTCCTATCAGGTCCTGTGTGTAACTTGTGGTCACCTCTTCAAGGGACACTCATACATTCCGGTGGGCTCAGCCTTCTTTGGAGAAAGCACGTGAGGCATGTGACACTCTCAAAATGAAAGCCGAGCAAACAGGAAAACAGAACACAAAGGGAGAGAGGAAAGCAGGGTGATTACAGAAGGGGAGGGAGAGCAGGACGCCTCAGCTCCCTTCAGCGCCACAGTTAAGAGCTGAGGTGTAGCTTAGTGATAGAGAAATTACCTTGCATGCACAAGGCCCTGGGTTCAATCCCTAGTACTCCAATTAAAAGGTCAAATGGTGCCAGTGAGATGGACTATCGGATAAAGGTGAGTGCCACCAAGCCTGACAATCCAAGTTCAATCCCCAGTACTCACAAGAGAACCAACTCCAGGAAGTCGTCCTCTGACTTCCCCGTGTACATTGAAGCATACGCACAGGCACACAATAAATGTAACAAAAAGAGAAGGGACCCTGTACTAGCTGCTTTTGTGTGTCAACGTGACACAGGCTGGAGTTATCACAGAGAAAGGAGCTTCAGTTGGAGAAGTGCTTCCATGAGGTCCAGCTGTGGGGCATTTTCTCAGTTAAGTGGAGAGGGCCCCTTGTGGGTGGTGCCATCTCTGGGCTGGTAGTCTTGGGTTCTGTAAGAGGGCAGGCTGAGCAACCCAGTAGCAAACATCCCTCCATGGCCCCTGCAACAGCTCCTGCTTCCTGACCTGCTTGAGTTGCTGTCCTGACTTCCTTTGGTAATGAACAGCTGTGTGGAAGTGTAAGCTCAATAAACCCTTCCCTGCCCAACTTGCTTCTTGGTCATGATGTTTGTGTAGAAATAGAAACCCTGACTAAGATAGACTGGGAAGATAATAAAAGAAGACAATGATGACAGGAATGAGCACTCACAGAACTGACTGCAGCCGCACAAACCTGTGATCCTGAGCATGAAGCAAGAGCATCACGAAATCGTAAAACCGGTTTCCCAATGCGGGCTGAGCGCTCACGCCATTTTACCGTCGCTCCTCGACCATGTCCTAACGTCACCATAGTGACCTGACCCAGCAGATGGACAGTGGCATCAGCATGTGGACAGTTACCAAAAGCACTCGAGGAAGATAAAGAAAGCTCCTTCACTTTCCTATGGAAAAAGAACTCCCAAGGCTGGCCAAGGCTGGCAGCTAGACTCACAGACCCACAGCCGCCCCATCTCCTCCTCCAGGAAGGCCAGCTGGGAAAACACCTTTACCTAACAAGAGGAAAAAATTTTTCATTGAAAAAAAAAACAGACATTTGCATTTAATTGCTGTCTAAGGAATATTGCAATAAGCTTGACATGGCAAATACTCAAATCTTGCTTCACAATAGACTTGAAAGCAAAGGTAGTTTCCACTGTTTTTCAGCAATTCTTTTAACCTTTAGGCACATTTATTAGTTCATTTTCCATCTTATTACATACCTGCTGAATATGTGTCATAGCATATGATGTCAGAAAAACAAACAGAAGAAGCCATGGTCTCTGTCTGCCAGGAATTTGTGCACATACATACGTCCAAAGTTACAGGGAGCTGTGGAAGAGCTCCTAACTGCAGGTGGATCAGGGGGGAAATATTTAAGTCTATTTAGAATTAAGGAAGACTTTCTATTGAGTCTTTCATTGAAGACTTTCTATTTCTCAACCCACCCCCTTTTTTAAAACACAGAAATTGCCTAAAATTTAGCGTGGATCCAATTTCTATTGCTATCTCTCTCCTGATATAACTCTGACCACTACCTTTTTAAAAAAAAAAAAAGATATGTATTTATGTTTATATGAACACACTGTAGCTGTTTTCAGACACACACCAGTAGAGGGCATTGGATCTCATTACAGATGGTTGTGAGCCACCATGTGGTTGCTGGGAATTGAACTTAGGACCTCTGGAAGAGCAGTCAGTAGTAACTGCTGAGCCATCTCTTCAGCCCTAACCACCCACTCTGTGTGTGTGTGTGTGTGTGTGTGTGTGTGTGTGTACTGCACATGTGTGTATACACCACCTTTGTGTCTGGTGCCCATGGAGGCCAGAAGAACACTAAAAGCTGACTCGGGGATTAAGGGTATCTACTGCTGTTCTGGAGGACCTGAGTTTGGTTCAGCACCCGTATCTGTGGCTCACAATCACCAGTATCTCCAGGCCCAGGGGATCCAGCACATTCTTCTGGCCTCTGAGGATACTTCCGCATACACATGTGCATACACAAACACACTCAGAGACACATACACAAAAGTAAAAGTTAAAAATGAAGCTCAGATGCTAAGAGCACTTGCTGCTCTTGCAGAGGAACCGGCTTCTATTCCCAGCCCCCACAGAGTGCTAACAACCGCCCTTAACTCTGGTTCTAGAGCTTCCGGTATTCTCTTCTGGCCTGAATGCCCATGGCGCAAAGACATACATGCAGGCAAAACGTCCGTACATATAAAATAAAAATAAATTTAACATCATCTATACATGTTAAACTGTCTTAGAAATCTCAGTTTTCATACAAACAGGCAAGGACAACAAAGCCCTGCTCCTGCCTCCCCAGCCTGGATTGCCGAGACTCTTTAAGTGCCCATTAGTAAAATGCCAGCGACTGAGGTGCATCCCATCCACTAGGAGGAAGGGCCATCTTTTCTGAGTTATCATTTGGTTCATTCTGACATCAGTCCCGGAAGGCAGCCAGCCACTCCAGTTAACCGGGGCACTCGTGCTGTCAGGCTTCAGGCTTTCGCTGAGCTGTCTCTTGGCTCACACCAAGCCAGCTGAGCAAGCTTGGGCTCTGGCACTCCTGGTGGCTCAGGTGGCTTCCTCTGAGGCTTCGGTGGTGAGTTCACGACTTCAAAAGCTGGGAATGTCCCATTCCCAAACACCTGGGAAGGGAGCTCCCTGTGAAAAAGCAAGGCTTACATTGGAGAGTGAGAGGAACAATCTCACTCTCTTAATGCTTAATGGGCGATCTCTTAATGCTTCCAAGCACTTCTGCACTCTCCCAAAGCATAGGCGCCCTTGGGGTATGGAAAGGAGGAGGAGGGAAATGAGCCTGGAGAGCTGAGGGGCCGCCTGGTGTGGGAGCTCATTAGGACCGAGGTACGGGTTGGCCCCCGGCTGCATTTTCCATTCAATCTTTAATTTTTTTCTCTCTTTCAATTTTCCACACCGCACTGAAATTCCTCTCCAGAAAATCATGTCTCTTTCCCATTGCTGCTCTGCAGCCTGTCCCCATTAGCAGCTCCTCAGGAAGAACTCTCTGGTACCTGTAAAAAATAGCCACTGACTTTACAAGCGGAACATCACACACAAACATCCCACACAAACATCCAGTTTTCTTTTCCTCCCCAGTCCTTTCCTTCCAGCCTGCCCTTTGCCTGCTACCCACTCAGCTCATAAACTAAAACCATTTTAACATATCTATCTCTCTCCCTCCCCACCCTGCCTGCCTTCTACATTTTTTTCCTCTTTCACTTGTTGTTGTTGTTGTTGTTGTTGTTTGGGAAAATTTCATTTCCATACTTTAATGTGACTTCTAGAAACAGATGAAAAAAGTCACGCTGAGATGTCTCAGACTGTTACAGTATTTGTGGTGGGTGTGTGTGCTTGTGCAAAGAACTACTATTACGTTTCTTAAAAAAAAATTATTACAGAAAGTAACACCTGTGCTTCCCTGGCCTTATTTCCCTTTCTTTGTTTTCTGTTGTACTAAGGATTGACTTCAAGGTCTCCTGCATGTTAGCAAAAGCTGCCTACCTGTACGCCTGGCCCCAAAGAAATGAATTTGAGCTAGATATTTAGAAATATCAATAAAAGAATAAAGAACATTTCCTCAAGCTTAAAGCCAGTGCTTCCGTCTTCGTACTGCAGCGCCTTGCTCTGCTGAGGGCTGAAGCTCTTGCTTCTAGGTGATGTTTCAGGTTCGCCGAATCTATTCAAATGCTCCCTTTCCTGAGAAAGGCTTGCCTCAGCCTCCTCTCACTCCAAGATATGTCCCCTCTTAACCATACCCGTCGGGAGTGAAGACCAAATTCAGCTGTGCACATAACTCTACCACTCACTTTACCCTAGTTACTCTAGTCTCTAACATAGGCAACACATTTTGGAGGACCAAAATGTAACATTTGCTCCTTCCCATTTCTGTAGCGAGCACCCAGGTGCTTGTGAATGGGGCATTCCCAGTCACAGGACTACACAGAAAGTCCTGACAAATTGATTACAGCAGAAAGTTAAAAGGAAAGACAGGCCAAAGAAGCCATCCATGGTAGACCTACTGACATAAGAAGAAAAAAAAGTCAGTAAATTGAAGCAAGAATCAAGAGCTCATTCTGGAACTTTGGTCTCAATAGGGATGTTGAAGAGGATGGAGCTGGATATGTGTGTGTGAGGAAAGCTCTTGCAAGAGTACAGTACACTGGTAGGAGCCAGTGAAGACATTGTGGAAAGAAAGAACTCCGGGGAGGCAGTCATGAGCCGGTGACTCTAAACAGGGCTCGGACCCCAAACCATGGAAAAGAAGGCTGGCAGGGATGGGAAAGGATAAGGCAGGTCTATGCTTGGAATGGAGTTCATCATGTCCCTGCCTCTCGCTAAATGTCTATGTACTAGACCCATGGTCCTAGTGTAGCATCACTGAGAGGCAGTGAGACCTTCTGAGATGATTAATCCCCCAAAGAAGGTCAAAGCCTTTCACAAAGACTCAGTAGGAATGAGTGAGTTCCCACTCTTAAAGGAGTTGACCGGATCTCGTGAGAACTGCTCTTATCCCACGTACTTGACCCCGGCTGATGCTTCTCCTCCATGAGTTGAACATCGCATGACTCTGCTCTGAAGCCAAGCAGATGGAAGTACTATGTTAATCCTCCAAGAGAGTGAATGTGTCTTTCCTGTTAATTTACAGAGAAAGCAACAAAAGCAAGTGGAGTGGCGTAGCATGACTAGATAGCTCTTCCAAGAACTGTGGAAATACAAGTGGCTGGAGAGCTTCAAGAGAATTCAAGAAAAGCATTGATAATATTTGCATGCTATTGGGACCAATTCCGTATAGAGGGAGGGGTGACAAAGATAACAGTCAGGGGATGGAAATGAAGGTACAAGATGACATCATCCACAGCGTACACTGAGAATCTGTCTTTGATATAGAATGGACATGTCAACAGAAAGGAGACGCCAGGTGGTGATTGTAGACTTGGTAGTCATTAGAGTTTCCACACTCCCCAGAAGAGTGAGGTGAGACCATTCACACAGAGCAGGGAGCCAAGGTAGAGTGGACACCCAGGGGAACAGTCCTGTGGAGGCAAGAGGATGGACTTCACAGGAAAGATGAGTGGATTTCAAAAGGGAAAAGACAAAGGGGCACATCTGTCCACTTCACAGAAAGAGCATGAATGTGCAAGAAGCCTTAGGATACCTTGAGTGTGGATGGGGCAGATAATGGGAGTGTCTGCAGAGGGATGCAGTATAGACTGTGGGAGGGGCTCCAGAGGGAGCAGAGATGCAATGTGGACAGTGGGAGAGTCTGCAGAGGGAAGCAAGTATGTAGTGTGGACAGTGGGAATGACTGCAAAGGGATGCAGTGTGGACAGTGGGAGAGTCTGCAGAGGGAAGCAGGGATGCAGTGTGGACAGTGGGAGTGTCTGCAGAGGGAAGCAGGGATGCAGTGTGGACAGTGGGAATGACTGCAAAGGGATGCAGTGTGGACAGTGGGAGTGTCTGCAGAGGGAAACAAGGATGCAGTGTGGACAGTGGGAATGACTGCAAAGGGATGCAGTGTGGACAGTGGGAGTGTCTGCAGAGGGAAACAAGGATGCAGTGTGGACAGTGGGAATGACTGCAAAGGGATGCAGTGTGGACAGTGGGAGAGTCTGCAGAGGGAAGCAGGGATGCAGTGTGGACAGTGGGAATGACTGCAAAGGGATGCAGTGTGGACAGTGGGAGTATCTGCAGAGGGAAACAAGGATGCAGTGTGGACAGTGGGAATGACTGCAAAGGGATGCAGTGTGGACAGTGGGAGTGTCTGCAGAGGGAAACAAGGATGCAGTGTGGACAGTGGGAATGACTGCAAAGGGATGCAGTGTGGACAGTGGGAGAGTCTGCAGAGGGAAGCAGGGATGCAGTGTGGACAGTGGGAATGACTGCAAAGGGATGCAGTGTGGACAGTGGGAGAGTCTGCAGAGGGAAGCAGGGATGCAGTGTGGACAGTGGGAGTGTCTGCAGAGGGAAGCAAGGATGCAGTGTGGAAATGGGAATGACTGCAAAGGGATGCAGTGTGGACAGTGGGAGAGTCTGCAGAGGGAAGCAGGGATGCAGTGTAGACAGTGGGAGTGTCTGCAGAGGGAAGCAAGGATGCAGTGTGGACAGTGGGAGTGTCTGCAGAGGGAAGCAGGGATGCAGTGCGGACAGTGGGAGAGTCTGCAGAGGGAAGCAGGGATGCAGTGCGGACAATGGCAGTAGCCACAGAGGGAAGCAGGGATGCAGTTTACCAGGTGAGTTTGGGCTTCCTACTGAAGGCAGTGAGGGGGATGCTGGAGGATGTTAAGCAAAGAAGCCACACTGTCAGACTGGCATCTTAGAGGTGTGTGCTCACAAGACTGCTGAGGAAGAGAGTCTAAAACTGAAGAGTTATCAGGAATGGGAGCAACCTGCTGCTGACCCCCATGCATGGTAGAAAGAAACAGGCAGCCATCGGAAGTGCTAGGCAAGAGACGACAGAATTTAATGCTTGCACACAGCTTTCTTAAGCTACCTGTCTTCTTAACCAGGTGGCTACTGCCATAAGTATAAAATTCCATGTCCTTTGGTAAGTACAGCAACAGGTGGATGTCCAGATGGCATGCTGGGGCCTCTCCATGCCTCCGGCTGCCCTTCATCAGGTGGGTACATACCTTTGGTTAAGTGATTTCTCTCACCCAACGTAGCTGGGGCCACCCTGCACCTTGCTATGGCTTTTCCTGCAGGGGACACTGACCATTGCAGGTCACACTGCCTGGTGATGAACTGGCTGGGTCACACAGAAGGGCAAAACTGCAATGGTACCTTGAATACAAATAGTGCTCTACCCATTCCAATATGTTGCCGTTCAGATAGTTTGACCCTGCTCGCTCTAGAATGTGGACAGGACAGGGTGATTTTGATGTTATAATCAAGGATTCTTACTTTTTTTTCACTCTAGTTCTTCTTTTGCCTAAGAAGTTTATGCAACATGGCTGTGTAGGTGTATATAAAGTAGATATACACGTCAGGCATTTACAAATAATAAATATTAAATATTTTTAAGTACTCAGGACTGTGGATATAGCTCAGTTGATAGAGTCCCTGCCTCGTGGGGTTCAATCCCCCAACATTGCATAAACCAAGTATAATGACATATGCTTTTAATTCCAGTACTCAGGAAGTCTAGGTAGGAGGATCTTGTGGTCATTCTTAGCTACATGGCAAAGTTGGAGGCCAGTCTGGGATACATGAGATCCGGTCTCAGATCATCAACATCATCATCGTCATCATCATCATCATCATCATCATCATCATCATCACCACCACCATCTGGCACACATTTAGTTTTAGCATTTATTAAAGAATAAAATACATCTGAATACTAAAGAGATGCAACAACAATTAAATATTAGCTAGATAGTTAATACAACATGGTACAGAACATCTTCAATGTTTTCTAAAGGTGATTGATATTTTTGATTTTTATAAACATCAGAGCTGATACTGACATGTCACACAAGAACAAAAATGGCAGAAGTATGTTTAGGGACAGCTCTGCAATTATTAGAAATTATATCCGAATCCCAAACAGTTGTAGTAAAACTTTAGTTGGAGGTTTCTACCCCACCTTTGATCATTCGGTTCCCAAATAAAAGACACAAAACCTTATGCTTGTAATGAGCCTTAATGTACTAGGGCCGGGAAGATCTCAGACTTCTGTGCTGTCTTGTCTACTTTCCTGAGATATTGTGGTGTTCTACCCCGGCTGCTGCTCCAGCTGGCTAGCCCTGATGGCCCCGTGCTCTCCATCCACCAATCCCATGGGGTCTTCCTCTCTCCTTCCTTCCCCATGGTCCTGCCTCAGACTCCAAGTCCAGGAACCGAAACCCTGCCTACATCTCTTCTGGCTATCTATAGGTTGTGGTTATCTTTAGTCAACCAACAGTTTTTGTTTGTTTGTTTGGTCTGGTTTGGTTTTTTGTTTTTGATTTTTTTTATTTTTGGTTTTTTCAAGACAGGGTTTCTCTGTGTAGCCCTGGCTGTCCTGGAACTCACTCTGTAGACCACGCTGGCCTCAAACTCAGAAATATGCCTGCCTCTGCCTCCCAAGTGCTGGGATTAAAGGCATGCGCCACCACCAATAGTTTTAAATCAAGGAACAAGGTTTACACAGCATCGCTCCGTGTATGTGAGGATCTCCTTGTCTCTGAGCCAAACCTCAATGCCAAACCAAAATTTATTTAAGACTTTTTATTTTTAAATGTACATACATGTATTATTTACTTATTCTGAGGAAAATGTGTGTACCACAGCGCACATATGGGAATTAAAGGACTTATAGGAGTCAGTTTTCCCCTTCTACTATGTAGCCTGTGGGATTTGAGCTCAGATGGTCAGGCTCGGCAGCAAGGGCCTCTTCCCATCAATCCCCTCAGTAGCCCCTGAAACTCAAATGAGCAACTCAAACATTGTTTGTAAAACCAAACATTCTAACACAATGCAATTCGAAAGTACATGAGTTTGATATTCTGTGCTGAGCAATAATGGAAACGCAACGTTATCAGTGTCCGTTTTCTCTAATTAAATTATTATGTTTCTGTAAGAGCAGAGAACTGTGTGTGTACAATAAAGAACACGGCAGTTCATAACATACTGCCGTGCCATAGCGGAGGTGTTTCAGATGACACTTGTTGGCACTGTGTGGTGCAATACAACCCATCGTACGAAGTGTACATTATGTGTTTGGCACCAAGACTGCCGTGAGGTTGAGTGAGGCAACACGGGCAAACACTGCCAGAAAGATCTCCAGCTCATTACACCTTTGACTTTAAATTAATTTCTGGCTCTTGTGCATTACCAAACACTTTGGTGTTGCCAAGGTTTTCACTGCCTCCAATGTTCAGTTGTGAGGTGATGACCCACAGCTTGAGAAACTGGGTTGGGAAGGCGCTCGGAGAGCCCAAACATAACCTCAAAGCAGGAAAGTTGTACTGCCCAAGACAAAGTCCGGGGTGTCCCGAACTGTGGGGGGGGGGAGGGGCTGGGGAGGCGGAGGGGCTGGGGAGGGGAGGGGGAGGGGCTAGGGAGGGGAGAGGCAGAAGGGGTGGAGCTATCTCTTCATCTTGTCCTTCCACATTGTGGGACATAGCCTTTAGCATCCTCCCCTGCAGAGAAACCACGTGACTGTGTGGGTTCTCAGAACATGTGTTCTCACTTAGAGGTCTCTTGGAAAGACCTCAGACCCTGGTGGCTCCTGGCCCATGCCCACAGAATCAGAGGGCACTCCCCTCCCCACAGTGTCCTCAGCCTTCCGCCGTCCTGCAAATGGAAAGAATTTATTTTCAAGGGGTGAAGTGACTGTTTTCCACCATTGAATTGGGTAGGACAGAGAGGTCTATAATTTTCATCGGTGGTCTCCAGTTCCAGTATCGCTCATGCATGTAGCTTCCTCGGGAAGAGTTCACAAGTTCTTCCCTCCAACCTTCACTCTAAACACTAGGTCCTAAGGATTACACACAAAGTCCCCCAGAGACTCTGCAGTAGTTTGAATCAGATGTTCTACCTGACTCTCAGGCCTTTAAATACTCGTTTTCCAGTGGGTGGTACCATTTGAGAAGGTTCAGGAGGTGTGGCCTTTTCCGGAAGAACTGGATCCCTGGGGGGAGGGTTTCAAGATCCATTTCAGATTCTGCCTCCCTTCTTCCTGTTTGTGTTTCTAGATGTGAGCTTTCAGCTGTTGCTGTTGCTATATCTGCCATCTGCTGCCATGATCTGCTGCCTCGATGAGCCTTTGGAACCATAAATCCGAACATAAGCTCCTGCTTTCACAAGGAAGCAATCCTACAGGTCCCCCCTCCTCTTCTCATTTTCTTGTTGCTCCTTCCCACCCTTTCTAAGCACCACTAAGGAAAAGGGAGAGTGGAGCCCAGATCTACAAGGATCCACACAGGCGAAGGGAGCAGAGGATCTGGGTAAGGATGGAGAGAGCTGGGCTAGTCCACCAGGCTTTACACTCTGTCAGTGACCGCAGCATCCACAATGGGGAGAGCCAACCCCGCCTTTCTTTCTGCCATTGATTTTGAGTCCATCTTAAAATAAGTCAAATACATTATTTTTAAAATTAAGATTAGGGCTGGAAATATAGCTTAATCTCAGTGATGAGCAGCCTACCTAATGTGTGTGAATCCCTGGCCCGGATCATTAAGTGAATAAATTATACAAGTCCTTTCTGAAGAGCTTGACAAGATTGAAATCACCACAATGGAGGCTCATGGTTATTGTACAGAGGAGCAATACCAGGTGGATGTTTAAAGGGGACAGAAACACCAGGCAAAGATCGTATGTCAGAAAGGAAGGGGTTCACCAGTCTACAGGGCCAATGCAGAAGGGAAGCTTGAGACCATGGCCAGGCCAAAGCATCACAGAGCTGGTTGAGGTGGAGACCAGAGTGAGATGTAGGCGGTGGGGCTGGGGTCTCAGAACTATGCAGAGGAAACCCCAGGAGATGCTTGTGGACCATCAGGGGAACTGGACATAAACCTTGGCTCTCACTGACTGGACCATACTCTGTAAAATAATTTCAATGCCACACATTGGCACTATACTAGCCTCTACCACAGAAGCAACTTAGAAACAACCAATTGAAAATGACTGTGTTCACACCAGTGTTAACAAAACAGAGAAAACTAAGGCCATTGATTCTCCATATATGTCTGTCTTTACATTTGGGGGGCTTTAAAAATCCATATTCTTTTTGAAAGAACAGTAATTGAGCTCCTATATGCTCATTTTTTCCCCAGTCTCAAAAATAAATAAAATTTAAGAATAGCACATCTGTTCACTTTACCTAAGTAGATCTCTCCCCACAGCACTTTGTTATCCTACTCTTAGGATTTTCTCTATAGATGATGGAACATGAGGATGTAGCTCAAAGACAATGCAGACAAGATGTGGTCCCATAATAGAGTGTCTCCAAGACCAGTTCCTTCCAGACACCATGGCATCTCGGATTCTTCTGCCTTCCAGTTGTGTCCACGACAGCTGGCTTCCCTCACCTACACAGCCAAGTCTCCTCCAGGGAAGAAGGGATGTTTCTTCTTTACCTGCACCCCTCTATGTCACTGAGGTTGATATCTGTCAGAGAGCAGATAGCATACTCACCGAATAGAGTCAAGTGTCTTTAATTACAGGAACTACTTGATGATCGCAGACACAATTACAGAGAACAACAAAGGGTGGCGGTGTGTCAGGAATCCCTGTAAGAAGCCATTACCACTTCTCAACTTTTTCTTTTCTATGGTGTGTGTGTGTGTGTGTGTGTGTGTGTGTGTGTGTGTGTGTAGGGATTGAACTATGCTATCTCCCCAGCCTCGAATCCTGGTCTTGAAGAAACGAAAGGAATAAAAGAAGTTTCTAATCCCATGAAGAGAGCTATGGCAGAAGAAGACTGCTCATGGGACAAGGAGCTGTGCCTCGAAGGAACATGGCTGCTGCTGGTGACACCCAGGGCAGCAGAGAGTAGCAAGGAAGAGTCAATAAACACTCTCACTTCTCGTAAGTACCTCATTTGCTGAGCCCAGTAGAAAACCAAAGGACAACTTCCTGGGCACAGAGAAATGCAGAAAAAGACCATAGTTCTGGGTTGGGAGAGACTAATGAAGATTACCAGCTGAGTTCCATGCACGTAGCTATGCAGAGAAAGAAGGGAGCCTGCCCCTAAAATAATTCTGGCCAAAGATATTGCCTCAAGTGAAGGAGAGAGCCACACTTGCCACAGGTTAAAATTAAAAATGCAGGTTTTAGGAATGTTTGAAAAAGTATTCTTACCCTGGAAAAGAAAATTTAAAAGCATAAGCATTCAAAACGGATCTTAGAAATTTACTAGTAAATTTACAGTAGCTTTTGAGTAGTTTTACACTTTATTCTGTTTGAGGAGTTTGGTTTGTGGGAGAGTTCTGAGGCAGAATATCCTTCAGTCTCCCAGGCTGGCACTGAATTTGCTACATAGCCTAAATTCACACTGTTCTTGACACCCTGTTTTGGGCACTCAAGTGCTGGGATTACAAGTGTATACCATAACACCCTACTGTCCAAATTTTCATATACTTAAAAAAAGTAAAAGTATTTCTTCTATTGCTCTGAAATAAGTCAAAAATCACACATTCCGTTTGTCCTTGCCTGATGCAATGAATGACTGTCACAAGAAAAAGGACCGGGGAGGCTCCTTGGTGGGTAAAGCATTCAGGCACTGAGTCTGGTTCCCCCAGGACGCAGGTAAATCTGGTGCCGTCACTCAAGTGTGCTCCAATGAGATGGGGGATGGAGACAGGAGAATCCCCTGAAGCTCCTGAGGGGTGAGCAACCTGTCGGGACTCTGCAATGACAAATGAGACTCTGTCGCAAACAGGGTAGAAGGCAAGGACCGACACCCAAGATCATCCTCTAAGCTCCACAAATGCACTATGGCATGTGAGTACCCACAGCCACACACACAAAAGCATTAAGTGCATGTACACACACACACACACACACACACACACACATATCACACAGACATGTTCTCTAAGTTCTACAAGTACACCATGGCATGTGAGCATCCACATTTACATACACACACGCATTAAGCACATGTATGCACACACCTCACACAGAGCCAAAAGACTAGCATCCATCTGGTTGTAATCTATTTTGCATTTTAAGGGGTGGAAGAGTCAAGCCCAGGGCCTTCTAAGGGCCACCAAGACAAACCCCATCCCTGGTTTCAACATGCAATTGTGTGTGCAGAGACCTGGCCATGCAGCTATCTGAAAATGACTGGCTAATCATCTCACCTAACTGCAGTTGTCAGAGTGTTTAAAGTTTGGCCTCCTGTGTTCTGAAGTGCAGGTGTTAGAGCTCTAACACATCATTGCCTACACCTCCTTTGTTGTTGCTAAGCCTGCCCTTGACTTCCATGAAGTCCTGATGTGAAGAACCAGAGAGTTACATAAAGTACAGGCCCAAACCAAATATCTAGGAATAAACATTGATCAAGTTTCAACAGCACCAGGACCTAAGAACAAAACGATGAAGAGGTAGTGCCCGGTGCCTGGCTTCTTGGGTGACGGGAGGTAAGTAAACAGTCAGATATATACAGCTTGATATAAATTACATCCCGAGAGGTTTTCCTGAGCATGCTGTAACCGATGGGGAAACAGCCCTTAGTGTCTTGGCACTTGGAAGGAATTAGCATGTCTCTGCCTCTGAATCCTTGTTTGTTGTAACATAGCTATTTGCTCTCCCTTTCTTAAGCCTTTAGTTTTGACAGCAAGCAAGTGCCTGAAATGAATTCAGTTTTCCCCTCGAGCTGTTTAGAGAAGGTGGTGACGTTTAGTGTTCCCGTTTACTGGCATGCACTGGTGGTGAGTTTGAAACAGAGAGGTTGCAAACCTGAGGTTGCAGGTTGTTTCTCACAAGCACAAGCATCTAAACCACCCAACACATGTCACTTCATTTGGACGAACAAGCCCGAGACCAAGGAAGTAGTAAGGTAATGACTGAAAATAAAAAAAAGAAAAGAGGAGATGAGAAAAGACAAGAAAAAAACTCCTGGAGGTAATTAAAATAACTTTAGGAAGAAACAGCTCTTTAGAAAAGCACCTGGAGGGGCCAGCAAGGTGGCTCATGGGTAAAGGCCTTCCCTCCTAGACTGACAACCTGAGTTTGACCCCTGGAGTCCACAAGATAAAAGGAAAAGAACTGTCTCACCATGGCTTGTGGTGTGTGCATGTGTGTACATGTGCATGTATGAATGTGTGTGTGTGTGTGTGTGTGTGTGTGTGTGTGCGTGTGATTTTTTAAAGGAGTCTAAAGATTGAAAAATAAGGTAGACTGCAACAAAGTCTGGTAATGTCAGGAGACACTAATGTCCAGAGAAGAAAAAGAAGCCTGGGTCTGAACAGCCTGCCTGGCGTGTGGAAAGCCATCGTTTCTATTCCCAGGACTGAGGAGAAGTGGGGAAGGAGCCGATGTATGGGGACTGAGCTAACAGAGGTAACGGGCTGCGTGGCAAACGCGAATTAGTATAGACAGGGTTATTAAGTTATACGAGCTAGTTAGGAACCAGCCTAAGCCAAAGGGCCTACACATTCAATAATAATAATAATAATAATAATAATAATAATAATAAATAATAATAATAATAATTAGTAATAAATAATAATAATAATATGGTTTCTATGTTATTATTGGGCAGCTGGTGGGCCAGAGACAGTCTTGTTATAAGTTTACATAGTGAGTTCCAGGACAGCCAGGGCTATGTAGAGAGATCCTGACTCAAAAAAACAAAACAAAAAGAAAAACAGTAAAAAAAAAAAAAACACATAAATTTTATTTATTTCTGTAAAGAGGAAGAAGAAGAGGAAGAAGAAGAGGAGGAGGAGGAGGAGGAGAAGGAGGAGGAGGCTGGGCGTCGTGGCACACGCCTGTAATCCCAGCACTCGGGAGGCAGAGGCAGGTGGATCTCTGAGTTCGAGGCCAGCCTGGTCTACAGAGTGAGTTCCAGGACAGCCAGGGCTACACACAGAAACCATGTCTCAAAAACAAAAAACAAAACAAAACAAAAAACAAAAAAAAAAACAAAAAAAAAAAAGAAGAAGAAGAAGAAGAGGAGGAGGAGGAGGAGGAGGAGGAAGGGGAAAAGGTGGGGAGTGGGGAGAGGAAATGGGAGGCAGGTGGCAGGTGCGGGAGATCTGAGCTTGCCTGGAGAATGAAGCCTGGGGAGCCTGGTGGTTGGAGGGGACTGGCTAGGAAACATGCCCGCCTCAAAGATGGAGGCAAAGGGAGAGAAGCAGACCATCCGAAGCCCATGAAGAGGTCTTAGGGAGAGTGTAAAGAATTACGTATTTATTCTAGCTAGCCCATATAAAAGACACAGAAGCCTGGTATTTCATTTACAGGCTGTAGCCTAGATTGGGCAGGTTCTATGCTATTCTCACCTGTATCCAAACCATAAGTCCGTTGTTACTCCCCGCTGTTCGAGTCTCCCCTGGGCTGCTTTTGCTCCATCAGCCTGCTGTTAGGGTATACTCTGGCCACACGCTCATGATCCTTCTGGTCTTGTGGCAGCCTCATTCTCTCTCTTCCTTCTCCCCCGAGGTCTCTCTTGAGACTCCTCACTAGATTCTCAGATCCCACCTTTCTCTCTCTCTACTACCCAATAACAACTCTAGTCTGTTATTAACCAACAGCTTTAAGTTGGCGAGCAAGGTTTATACAACGACGGCTGGTGTGCTCAGCCTCATTGACACCCAGAGGATGCACTTGTCTGGACAACAATCGTAACGTGGGGCTCAGAATTTAGCGCTTGTATACATAGCAACAGACCAACCCCAACAATAGAGGACTGTGGCCTTGGTCCGAAAGTTAGATTACACAGCTCCCGAAGAAATCGAAATAAGAGCTGTTCCTTCCATCCTCATCTCTAGCACTGTGAGGAGCCAGGTGACTTCTGGGAGTCGGTACCACTAAGAGGTTGTCATGGATCTCAGTAATGGGTGGCAGGTTGGCAGCCTTGCTGAGGCTGTATGGGGCAGTCTTTCCATCACTGCGACAACATACCTGACAGTCACAACTAAGGGAAGAAGGGATAGCATCGGCTCACGGTTTCAGAGGGTTTCAGAGGGTTCAGCCCACACAGGCCTGGAGGTCAAACTGGGATGAGGCTCCTCTCACAGTAGCCACAATCAGAGAGAGAATGTCTGTGTTAGCAAGATTTCTCCCTTTTCTCTATTTTATTCTCCCTGGGGCCCTAACCTATGAGAAGGCTCTGCCATCTGGTTAAGTCTCCCCCATGTCCTTGGTTAATGTTATCTGGAAACACCCTCACCAACACCCAGAGGAGCATGTTCAGATATTTAGGTGCTTCTCAGCCCCAACATGTTGACAAATGATACACTAGCAACACAGTGTGCACACAGTAGGAACTCAGAGAAAGGGGAAAGGGTTGAAATGGAAGATAAGAACTGAGCTAGAGCTGCTCTCTAATTCAAAAGGAAACAGCTCAGCCAGAAAAGGTGCTTCATCTAAATGCAAAACCATCTTTGCTTCTCTGCCCTTAAATTTGGCTAAAATATTAAAAAGCAGATTCCATAATGAGCAAGAAGAGTCTGTGCAATCCATAGAACGTGAACCTTGACTAAAGGAAATGGGGCGGGGTTGTGGGGGGCCACTAGGGGGAGGAGGTGTGGAACGTATGCTTAGAAGTCTGGCATCTGTAATCAACTTAGATTTGTCTTCAACTTAGTTCTCTTCTTCAACTTCCAGAATATTTTAACAATCAAAGCACCAGAATTACACTTTTCCTTTAGTAATAACAAAGTCTGATATTACTTTGCAAATCAACATTTTCTTTTTTTTTTAAATTTTTTTCTATATTCTTTGTTTACATTCCAAATGATTTTCCCTTTCCTGGTTCCCCCCCCCTCCCCATAAATCCCATAAGCCCTCTTCCCTCTGCCCATTCTCCAATCAACCCCTCCCACTTCTCTGTCCTGGTAACCCCCTACATTGCTGCATCAAGCCTTTCCAGGACCAGGGCCCTCTCCTTCCTTCTTCTTGGAAATGATTTGATATGTGAGTTTTGCCTTGGGTATTCAGAGCTTCTGGGCTAATATCCACTTATCAGTGACTGCATTCCATGTGTGTTCTTTTGTGAATGAGTTACCTCACTTAGGATGATTTTTTTTTCCAGATCCAACCATTTGCCTAAGAATTTCATGAATTCATTTTTTTTAATAGCTGAGTAGTATTCCATTGTGTAAATGTTCCACATTTTCTGTATCCATTCCTCCATTGAGGGACATCTGGGTTCTTTCCAGCTTCTGGCTATTATAAATAAGGCTGCTATGAACATAGTGGAGCATGCGTCCTTATTGCATGCCAGGGAATCCTCTGGGTATATGCCCAGGAGTGGTATAGCAGGGTCCCCCGGAAGTGTCATGTCCAATTTTCTGAGGAACCGCCAGACTGATTTTCAGAGTGGTTGTACCAGCTTGCATTCCCACCAGCAGTGAAGGAGTGTTCCTCTTTCTCCACATCCTCGCCAACACCTGCTGTCTCCTGAGTTTTTAATCTTAGTCATTCTGACTGAATGGGCATAAACATTCCCAAGTGTCTTCATGCCCTGCTAGCTGCTAACTGCACCCGATTTGCCCCCCTTCTCTGCTAAGCACACTCCAAGCAGCGGACAGGAGGCCAGCATCACCTGAGTTCTATGGAGGCCTGCTGTGAAGCTGGCCTTGAAGGCTGTCTCTCGTGAGAGGGCATGCATGTGACGGTGAATAACACTTGAAGAGGCATGAGGCCTACCTGGGCAAGAAAGGTCTGAGGATCCCTGTGCAGTTACACTTACCAAAGGCAAGGGGGTGGAGTTATACTGCTGATGGTCAGGACAAGATCATTGTGGCGTGAGGAGATTACATGGCTCTGCCTTTATGGGCGACTTAATCTATATGTAGAGTCAGCGACTCACGTGGTCTGGAGGCAATAGCATTATTTTAGAAGCAAACTCTCTGGCTTGCTTGTTCTGCCTTGCCATCTGTTACCCTAAGAGGCTTAAGAATCTGCAGAGTCCCTACAGCAAGACACTAACAAGGTGCAAAAATTTTCTTCCCTTTTAAAATGTTGTATTCTATTCATTATTGGGGGTAGACATGCCCTACAACACACAGATGGAAGTCACAGCACACAACTTTGTGTTTTTCTCTTCTACTTCCATGTGATTTCTGGGGGTTGAACTCAGTCTTCAGGCTTCTATGGCAAGCGCTTTATCCACTGAGCCTTCTTACCAGCTCTGGCTTCTTTTCTTTTTAACCCACTCAGTCTCAGGTCTTCTCATATAGCAACAGAAACAAGCTAAGACAGGTAAGAAAAGGCGAAAAAAGAAAGCTGCCTTGGATTGTGGTGGACCTGATAAGCGTGACACTATCCTGTTGGGATGCTTGAGAGCGAAGATGGCTCTTTGGAGGAGTCCATGTTAGACAGACACAGCCCCAGAAGCACCCAGTGGTTTTTTGGTATTCCACTCAAAAAAACAATGCCCTGAGTATGGGCTCAAGCAGAAATCAGGCGGCAGCTTCAGGATGGTGTATAAGAAATAGATCCACTGCATCGTTTATCCCAGGCCTATCCCATGATTCCTTTCCTATGAAAGGTTTCTGATTAGACATCATGCCGTATAGATGCCTGCCGATCAGGCATCCTCATAGCTACCACATAGCAGTGCTAACAGAAGCTGCGTGGACAGGAAAGGCGATTACTCTAATACCGCTGTGACAATAAATGATGGATACTTCCAGGAAAGAAAGAGAGAGGCTTAGAGAGTCTGCCTGTCACAATCAGCCTTGTTGGGTTTTTTGTTTTTGGTTTTTGGTTTCTTTAAGAAATGCTCTGGGCCTCTGCCACTGAAAAAGAGCATTACCTATATCAGTTTTGAGAAGTGGCCTATGATGCTGGCCTGTGTGTCCTTCATCTCTGTCACCATGGCTACCTTACCCATATACTTGTCTTGTCAGAGCTATGGTGGCCAATCACATGACTGGATAATGCCACCTGGCCATGTCAGATTTCCTTCTTGGTTTTTGTATATGCCTTCCATGATAGTGGTGGTGGTGGTGGTGGTTAGCCTAATCCAAAGGATAGCAGACTTTGGCCATGTCTCTACGGCACCTACATGTCACTCCTTCTAGATTTCCTTACCTTGGTATCTCTTCTCTCTCCAGACTTCTGCTGATGAGCTCAGAACAGCATTTCCACACAAACCGATGGACAAATGTGCTGCTTGAACCTCCACTCACAAGGAAAAACATTTCTCCCTCCAGTTTCCAACATGTGGGCAGTGTACACAGTATACATATACGCACACACAACAGAATTCTATTGTTTGTCGCTGGAATGTAGCTCACTGGTAGAGCCCTTGCCTAGTATACACAAGGCAATGGAATCTCCCAAACACCAGAAGACAAAATGTGTGTTCTTATAAATATATAACACACACATATATATATTACATATTATACATATGAGAAAGAGGGAGAAACAAAAAGATTGACTGATGCAATTATGGACACTGGTATATCCAATATATGCAAAGCAGACTGACAATCCCAGCAAGAGTGAGTAAGTACATAACTCCAGAGTTAAAGACAACCTGGAGGCAAATCCCCTCTTCCTTTGAGCATCTGTCTTTTTTCTCTTAAGACCTTCAGCTGATTAGACTAGGTCCACTTCTGGTACAGAAGACACGCTGCTTTATTTAAAGTCTATTCAAATGAGTCATGTCTTTAAAACTCCCTTCCCTCCCTAGCAACCGCCAGACTTTGGGAACATTTACCAAATCCTACCAAGCATTTGCTTAAATACCTATGTACGTTTAGCCAGCCATATTGATGAGCAGCTCTTACAGGCCTTACCTTTCACAGTTTTCTGAGGGAATTGAGAGAAGTCATGATGAGGGCGCAGTTGAGAGGATAGGGTGGGCCGCCTGCCTGGCTGGTCTCTCCTGGGTCCGCCCCTCCTCCTGCCTAGTCGCTGTGTGCTGGTGGATGCTGACAGGCCCACTGAGCTTCATGACTTGACAGATCTCCTTGGGCCTATTTTACACTGGACACTTAGAAACAAGGACTAGTTCTCAGAGCATCGGAAAACGCCCTGTCCTGCATAGAGGTCCTGGAAACCTGACTGGAACAATGCAGAAAACCAAGAAAGGACAGATGCTAAAGAAACAACAGATATACAGACAGAACGGCTGGGAATGGGTGGGCTGTGCTCACTCTGCTGAAGCACACAGGGACACATACTACGGTGAGCTTACCGTGCCCAGCTACAGGAGGATGAGTTAGTATCATAGGGGTCTCTGTAGAACAGTCTCATGCTGCAATCCTCTTTAAGGAGGAAGTTAAAGTCGTTGGGTTTTACACACACTGTTCTATCATGTGTAAACACTTGCACTTGGACCAGAAGGAGACTTTGTCATCCCTCTGAGCCTCACCTAGGGAAGGCTGTGCATCTCCATGGGTCTGAGGCAACCTTGACATGATCATGCTCATGTCAACAATACACATTCACTCAGGACTCCATCTACTCCTCACAAGAAGATGCTGTGCAAGCTGCCAAAAGAGAGAAAGAAGCAATCGTCCTACTCAGCCGCGATATGCCTTCGAGCCCCAGCACAGCCAGACATTCCCAAGGATGCAATAGTGGCACTTTTATCTTGCGGATATCCAACAGTTCTTTAATAGCTCCTGAATTCCACTCAAACAACCAACAGTTCTTTAATAGAACCTGAATTCCACTCAATATGTAGGAACTGTATGCCTGGTACTACAACCTAGCCAACTCCCCTGTCTGAAGACAATATAGATACAAGAGGAAATCCACTACTGAAAAGTTCCTAAATCAATACAGGTTCTAACTGTACTCTAAATACTTATTATAGCCACAGGTGAGTGTAGCTCTCACCCCTCGGCAAATAGTCTTCTCTTTTTGCAGCAGACAAAGACTACTTCAGCGATCCACAACTGGTTAAAATGCAGATAATGAATGGCCATGGGGAGCCCAGCACCAATTGGAACAAAGTAAACACAATTCCTCCACCTAAGGCTCAGGAAATGTTGTGAAAGGGGGCATGGGATAAAAAAAATTGTAACATACAGAAAAACAGGACACCTGCTTGTCTTAGTCAGGGTTTCTATTCCTGCACAAACATCATGACCAAGAAGCAAGTTGGGGAAGAAAGGGATTATTCAGCTTATACTTCCACGCTGCTGTTCATCACTAAAGGAAGTCAGGACTGGAACTCAAGCAGAAGCTGATGTAGAGGCCATGGAGGGATGCTTCTTACTGGCTTGCTTCCTCTGGCTTGCTCAGCCTGCTCTCCTATAGAACCCAAGAATACCAGCCCAAGAATGAACGGTACCACCCGCAAAGGGCCCTCCTGCCTTGATCGCTGATTGAGAAAATGCTCCATAGTTGGATATCATGGAGGCACTTCCCCAACTGACGCTCCTTTCTCTGTGATAACTGCAGCCTGTGTCAAGTTGACACACAAAACCAGCCAGCTAGTACACCTGCTGCAAGCTAGCATCTTCTAGACATGACAGGGATGCTGTGCCTGTGACTCTCAACAATATGGTTGCCTGACCTTAGTCCACATGCACATCTAGATGAAGGAAATCCGTACTGTCCTATGCCAGGATGAAGAGCTGCAGACAAGCAACAGCTGCTGAGAGAGAATCAATGTTCTCCAGGGATGAGCCTTCTGGTAGGTCAACCAGACCCAGCCTTCAGCCCTATACACACGTGCCTATGAGCAGCACTGAGCAGAGTCAATAGATTACATGAATGTAACAACAATAATTAAAAAGAAGGGGGAGCCGGGCGGTGGTGGCACACACCTTTAATCCCAGCACTTGGGAGGCAGAGGCAGGCAGAGTTCTGAGTTCGAGGCCAGCCTGGTCTACAGAGTGAGTTCCAGGACAGCCAGGGCTATACAGAGAAACCCTGTCTCTAAAAAAACAAAAACAAAAACAAAGCAAAAAACAAAAAGAAGGGGTAATGAAGGGGTGGGGGGGGACAGAGGAAGAGATGGAGAGGAAACGTGAGGTTTGGGAATGCTGTAGACACAATACTCATATATAAAATTGTCAAAAACAAATTAAAATTGTAATTAAAAAATAACATAAAAATGCTATTTTTGTTGGGCTTGTGGGTACATGCCTGTAATCTTAGTATTTGGAAGGCTGAGGCAGGAGGATGACAAGCTTGAAATTACACTATATAAACAAGGCCCTCTCTCAAAATGAAAATGAAGCAAAATCAACCCAAACAAAAACATATTTCAAATACTGAAACCAGCCTCTATCAATAATAGAATAGTTGATGGTTTGCCTTCCTTTTAATGAAGATCAATTTTTTCCTTCCTATCATAAAATATGGACAATCTTTTCCAAGTCAAAAGATTTTTAATGGGAAAATAGTATCCAGGTGATTTTAAAATTTTTTGTTTAATAACTGGTGAGATCTCTCAATAGGTTGACCTGCTTGCCACCAAGCCTGACAACCTGAGTTTGATCCCTGTTGGGGATTTGATTTGTGCTTACATCGGAATTCACAAGTTAGCTGCAGGTCCTTGCCAACAGTTGGTTTTTTGACCGGTCAATAAAGAGCCAGTGGCCAGTGTCTGGGCAGGGGAATAGAGGTGGGGCTTTTAGAATTCCTAGTCAGAAATTGGAGAGACGGGAAGAGGGATTGGCATTAGTAGGACAAAGGAGATGGATCACAAGGGAAAAGGTGCAGGAGGGAGAGCAGACAACAGGGAGGAATCCAGGAAAGCAGGCTGAGGGGCCACGCCCCTGACTGGGTCTGGGGTAGCAGAGATGAAATATGGAATTAGCAAGTATTAACTCAGGAATATCAGAGAGGAGGCTCAGGAGTGGCCCAGCCATCGACCTAGCTAAGATATTGTAAACATAAAGGTTGTGTGTGTGTTTCATTTGTGAATCCAGAGCTCTTGGACAGAGGACCTTTAACAATTTACCACATCAGACGGCACTCCACATGTTAGGCTGGGATCCATTATTGGAAATAAGAGAGAGAGAGAGAGAGAGAGAGAGAGAGAGAGAGAGAGAGAGAGAGAGAGAATGAATGTGTGTGTGTTTGTGTGTGTTTAATTCATGAATCCAGAGCTCTTGGACAGGTGCAGAGATGGATGCACACCTGCTGGGAACCTTCCTAAAGAGTTTTTAAACTTCCAAAAAATATATTTTATTCATAGCAATAGCTAGTTTTCCTTTAGGCTTTGTCTAAAGGAATGAGTACATTATTAGTTTACACACACACATACACACACACACACAGTTTTCATTTAGACTTTACAAACTGTGTCCTGTCCTAATAATTTTCACTTGTTCCTAGCAGTGTGCAAGCCTTATAATGTTAATGGTCTTCGCCGTCTCATGCAACTGTGCATTATACATTTTGAATGTTTCAGGGGCAGAAACTTCAAAATGCGTATTTATGAAAAGTTGCTTCAAGTTTACTATCTACTGAAGCAAAGGTTAGTTGAGTCCCTGTGAGCTTATAAATTAACAAAATCAGCAGCTATACACTCTGATTACAATGGAAATTTCTGCACTTAAAATCTATTGAAAACGGGACTAGAGAGATGGCTCAGCAGTTAAGAGCACTGACTGCTCTTCTGAAGGTCCTAAGTTCAAACCCCAGCAACTACACGGTGGCTCACAACCATCCATAATGAGATCTGACACTCTCTTCTGGTATATCTGAAGACAGCTACGGTGTACCTACATATGATAATAAATAAATCTTTTAAAAAATTTATTCAAAACAATATGCGGTGAACTTTCTGAAAGTTATATAATAAATTGACTATGTAATTTAAAAACAAGATTCTAGAAGTCAATCTCTCACACAACACACACACACACACACACACACACACACACACATACACACAGTGGACTTCCCAGAAACAAGAGGAGGAAAGCAGCTTCCCACAGCAGGAAAAGCAGTACATCTGGGAAAGTTTCACATTTTATCCTGGTGAGCTCTGCCTAGTGTTATTTTAAGTTCATTTTAAGTAAATAATAAATAATCCCTAAGTGGACTGGTAACTTTCTTGTTTTTTTGGTTTGGTTTGGTTTGGTTTTTGGCTTTTTGAGACATGGTCTCTCTGGCTGTCTTGGAACTCACTCTGCAGCCCAGGAAGGCCTCAAACACGGAGAGCGACCTGCCTCTGCCTCCTGAGTGCTGGGATTAAAGGCGTGCACCACCACTGACTGCAAGGATATATTTTTAAATCTATCAATAATGGCATTTCTGAAGGAGAAAAAAAATCAGTCAAAAGTAGGTCAGTGGCCACAGGTGGGGGGTGGGCCAACAGAACAAATGAAAACAAAATGGTATGTATATGTGAAATGAAACCCACTACTTTATATAATAATCTGAAAGTTAATTCAAAAAAAATAAAAAAAAAAAAGAAAGAAAATTATGTTTCTCATTCCACTAATTGTTAGGGGTTAACCTGCCTGCATGCATCACACATCACATGAAAGAAAGACTTTGGAAAATACTCACACTTGGGGGACGGGTGCTGTGTGTCCCTCCTGCCTGTCCGGCCTCCACCCCGCAGGGCAGAAACTCTGTGAGACCTCACAGTCTACAGACGCGCAGCCCAGAGCAAAGGCTCCAAGAGGCTTGCACTGGGTTTAATGAACACAAGCCAGGTCAAGCTGAATCCTGACTCTTATGAGAAATTATTTCGGCCTCTCATCATTGGGTTTCTCTCTCTCTTTTCAACTTCAAGTCAAAATTCCCCATCTGCAAAAGTAATCACCCAGCAGCAGCCTGTGGCCACATAGCATTCCAGAGCACAAAGGGCAGTATCACTCCTTCCAAGCATAGACATCCTTCGGATGCTTTGATGTGAGGGCTCAAGGGACCAACTCTTTTCCTTGTAATGAGACAATCATGATTAAAAATGTCTGTGAAGGGCTGGGGCAGCTTAGGGGCAGCGCACTTGCCTAGCAAGCGTGAGGCCCTGGGCTGCATGGCCTGTGTGAAGGGAGCGAGATTGCAAGGACAAGCGCAGACCCTGATAAGCAAGTGCAGACCTCTGATTCAGTGGGCTTGGTTCACACAGGAATACACACCCTGGACAAGTCACATTTCTCTCCTCCGATGAAGGCAGCCCTTTCAGGAGGCTGTGTCTGCGCCCGCCCTGCTCTGTTTATTCTGACGGGGCCTCTGAGGCATCGACAGACGCTCTGGGAGAGCAGAGGACATGCGACTTCATCTTCACATCTAGATCTCCAATTCCTAACCTCCTTTTTTTTGCGTTTTTTTTCCCCCATTAATATAGCAAATTTAACTTGCATCCTGGTCCAACGGGGGATCTGAGAAATGATGGACAATTCCAAAAACAGATCTCTGTTGTCACTGCTGTCTACAGCAGCAACCTCCCCTCGGATCAGGCACAAGAAACAGCTCGTGTTTGTTCTTCCAAAAACAGGGTTTGTATCCCTGGGTAGGCCAGGCTGATCTTGAACTCGTGATCTTCTGATCTCAGCTCCCATTGGCTAGATTTTTCAGCTCTTTAATTACAATTGGACAAGATAAAGATTTTAGTGCCAGTTCTCACCCCCAACAAAACTACCTTCCATCTCATACTCTAAAGTACAGCTTCTAGGATACAATGCGAAATGTTCATGGTGAGCATTCACTCACGGTGAATCCTTAAACCCACCATAGGAGATGCCATCAAGGAAGCTCATTGTGTGACTATAAACATGGAGGGAACCAACAAATCCAGAGTTTGTTATGTTTTCTACATTTAAAAAGCCTCTTGAATGACCTACCAAAGTATTTCTGTACTGTATCAAAGTATTGTGGCATTACTTTCTTAATCCATTGGTATGGCACACATCTTTTAAAGCCAAAATCAAGCTCATCTCTGCCACCCAAACCTTTCATTAAATTTCCTAGTTTAAAAGATAGCACCTGCTCTAGCTGCATTTAGCCCTCCACCAACAGGTGTTCTTTATGACTTAAACACTGGAGCTGCATCTAATGAAAAAGAAGATGATTTCTTAAACTTTGTCAATCTATTTCAGGAAGTCAACATGGAGTCAAACATTTAATGTCATGCACTAGAGTTCAGTCATCTAAGGGAAGAAGAGGAAGAGGAGGAGGAAGGAAAGGAAGAGGAAGAGGCAAAGGGGAAGACAAAGGAGGAGGAGAAGGAGGAGGAGGAGGAGGAGGAGGAGGAGGAGGTGACAATGACCTATCAAAGGGAACTCTAAAAGGCAGAGGAACCTAGACAGATCTTTTACAAACTCTAAGAGTCCACAGGTACCAGCCCAGACTACTATACCCTGCAAAACTTCCAATCACAGTAGATGGAGAAAAAAACCACATTCCATGATGAAACCAAATTTGAACAGTATCTATCTATAAATCCAACTCTACACAAAGTGCTAGAAGAAAAACTTCAACCTGAAAGTCAACTCCACTCAAGAAAACAAAAGGAATAAATAATCCCAGACCAACAAGCCCAAAGAGGGGAAAACATACACATTGCACAACACTAACAAAAATCAATAAGTACTGTTAATTAATAACTCCTAGCACTGATGGTTTCAACTGACCAATTAAAAAGACACAGATATTAGAATGGATGTGAAAACAGAAGCCATCCTTCAGCTGCAATCAAGAACAACATCTTAACATCAAGGATTAACATTACCTCAAGTAAAACAATGGAAAAAGTTATCCCAAGAAAATGGACTTAAGATGCACGTTACAGCCGGGCGTTGGTGGCGCACGCCTTTAATCCCAGCACTTGGGAGGCAGAGGCAGGCAGATTTCTGAGTTCGAGGCCAGCCTGGTCTTCAGAGTGAGCTCCAGGACAGCCAGGACTACACAGAGAAACCCTGTCTCGAAAAACAAACAAACAAACAAACAAACAAACAAACAAACAAAGATGCACGTTACTGTAGCCTCTTGTACTGGCTAGTTTGGTGTGTCAACTTGACACAGGCTGGAGTTATCATAGGAAAAGGAGCTTCACTTGGGGAAGTGCCTCTACGAGATCCAGCTTTGGGGCATTTTCTCAATTAGTGATCAAGTGAAGGAGGGCCCCTTGTGGGCGGTGCCATCTCTGGGCTGGTATTCTTGGGTTCTATAAGAGAGCAGGCTGAGCAAGCCAGGGAAAGCAAGCCAGTAAGGAACATCCCTCCATGGCCTCTGCATCAGCTCCTGCTTCTGACCTGCTTGAGTTCCAGTCCTGACTTCCTTTGGTAATGAACAGCTGTGTGGAAGTGTAAGCTCAATAAACCCTTTCCACCCCAACTTGCTTCTTGGTCATGATGTTTGTGCCTGACTAAGACAAATTGGTACCAGCATAGTGGGGTATTCCTGTGACAACCTGACCATGTTTTGGGGAGGACTGTGGAAGGACTTTGGAACTTTGGATTAGATGGTCCATTCACTGTTGCGACCTCTGTGAGATGTGTAGGAGCTTGGAAGATTATGTTGAGAACAGTGCAGAAGATGAAGACCTGGCTTGTGAAGTTTCAGAGGGAAAATTAAAGACTCTTATCAGGGCCATGAAGATTCTGTGGTTTTGGTTAGCTGGGGCTGAAGAATCAGCTGTGAGTAACAAGATACCAAAACCATTAAAGTCAGCCTTTGTGTTACTGGGACTATTGATGCTGGTTAGCTGGAGCTAAGAAATTAGCGGTGATTAAGAAGAAACCAGCATCACTGAGGTGAAATCTTCTGGGAAGTGTTTTCTGAGAGCACAGAGGATGTGTTCCAGATAGCCAAGGTTGTGCCTCGTGCTGTAGCAGGACTTGGTACTGTGTAAGAGTCACCCAGGTGGTACTGCTTTTGAAGGCATGAAGGCATCATGAAGAACAGCTGAGGCTTGGTACAGTGAGAGGCCATGGAAGGCCATTGGTGAAAGTGTACCCTCAGTTGTAATTGATGGCCCAGGACTGAAGGGGTCACGCAAAAGAGTTGAGGCTTGGAGATGCCAGTACTATGTGATGACCACCAAGGACAGCAGCAGCAGTGGAGTACAAGCAGCTGGAGCCTAGAAGACAAGGTGTGTGCTACAACGGGAAGAGCTGGAGAAGTGACCCAAGCCCTTGGAGGAGCCCAGAAGATCGTGAGTTGGATCCCAGACTTTGGAGTTTGAGTTTTGCCTTTGATTGTGACTGTGCCCTGATATTTTTCCCTCTTGAAAGAACATTATTGAGGTCTTGGGGATGAATAAGAAAGTAAGGGTTGAGGCTTAATAGTGATATGTTGGTGTGTCAAGTTGACAAGGGGTCAATTGTACTGCCTAGTCTGGTGTGTCAACTTGACACAGGCTGGAGTTATCATAGGGAAAGGAGCTTCACTTGGGGAAGTGCCTCTATGAGATCCAGCTTTGGGGCATTTTCTCAATTAGTGATCAAGTGAAGGAGGGCCCCTTGTGGGCGGTGCCATCTCTGGGCTGGTATTCTTGGGTTCTATAAGAGAGCAGGCTGAGCAAGCCAGGGGAAGCAAGCCAGTAAGGAACATCCCTCCATGGCCTCTGCATCAGCTCCTGCTTCTGACCTGCTTGAGTTCCAGTCCTGACTTCCTTTGGTAATGAACAGCTGTGTGGAAGTGTAAGCTCAATAAACCCTTTCCTCCCCAACTTGCTTCTTGGTCATGATGTTTGTGCAGGAATAGAAACCCTGACTAAGACACCTCTTTAATATCTAACAAACTTCAAAACAGAACTAATCAGAAGAGATAGGAAAAGACACTGCATATTCATCAAAAGAAAAATCTGCCAAGAACATATTGCAGTTCTTAGCATTATGCAGCAAACACAAAGGTACCCAAGTTTATAAAAAAGAAACACTACAACAGCCTAAATCATACATCGACCCTCTCACATTGATGGTAGGTGATTTATCCTGCTATTACCAATGGACAAGTTATCCAAACAAAAACTAAGCAGAGTAATACTGGCACTAACAGAAGTTATAAGTCGAATGGTTCTAACAGATATTTATAGAGCATGTCATCCAAATGCAAAAGAATATAGCTTTTTCTCAACATCTCATGCAAATTTCTCCAAAATTAGACACAAAGCAAGTTTCAACAGATATAAGAAAACTGAAATTAACACCTGCATCCTATCAGAGCACCATGGATTAAAGTTTGCTACCACCAACAACAGAGGGCTTACAAACTCATGGAAACTGAACAACTTGCTATTGGATGAAAAATGGCTCAAGGCAGAAATTAAAGACTAGAATCAAATGAAACTGAATACATAGCATATCCTAACTTACACAATGAAGGCAGGCCTAAGAGGCAGGATCATAGCTCTGCTCTAAGTGCCTACAGTTAACCTAACAACACACCTGAAAGCTTTAGAACAAATGAACAGCAATAAAGAAATTATATCCAAAATAAGGAGATGACAAGAAGTGACCAAACTCAGAACTAAAATCAATAAAACAGAAACAAAAATAATTACAAAGAGTTAATGAAGCCAAGAGTTGAACCTTTAAGAAAATCAGTAAGATTGACAGGCCAAACTAGCCAAAATAACTAAAAGGCAGAGAAAGAAAACATTGTAGCAAAATTAGAAATGAAAACGGGGACATAACAAATTTCAAGGAAATCCAGATAATCATAAGGACATACTTAAAAGAAAAAAACCTGAACTCTACTAATTTGAGAAATACAAAATAAATATATATTTTTTCTTGATACATGTCATTAATGAAAGATAAATCAAGATCAGATAAGCAATTTAAGCAGACCTATAACTCCTACTGAAATAGAAGTAGTAATTAAAAGCCTCCTAACCAAAACAGACTCAGGGACCGATGGTTTTACTACAGAATTCTACCAGACTTTCAAAGAAGAGTAAATGCCAGTACTACTCTAATTATTTCACAAAATATAAACAGAAAGAACATTGCCCAATTCATTTTACAAGACCACAGTTACCCTCAAAATCAAACCATTTAAATACCCAATAAAGAAAAAGAATTACAGATCAATTTCCCTTATGAGCATACATGCAAAGATTCTCAAGAAAAAGAAGAAAAACTTGCAAACTGTATCTAAGAATACATCAAAAAGGTCATGCACCTTGATCAAATTGGCTTTATCCCAGAGACACACAGGTGGTTCAACATATGTAAATCAATAACCATAATCTATTAGTCAAATGAACTGAAAGAACAAAACACATGACCATCATATTAGATACAAAAAAAGGCCTCTGATGCTTTAACAGACTCAAACACTCTTTCATGATAGAAGTCCTGGAGAAATTGGAGACACAAGGGACATGCCTAAACCAAATAAAGCCAGTTTACAGCAAGCCCATAGCCACATCAACTTAGAGGCAAACTCAAAACAATTCCACTAAAAGCAGGAATGAGACAAGCTTTTTTACTCTCTTCATTCAATATAGTACTTTAAGTCTTAGCTAGAGAAATAAGACAAGTGAGAAGACCAAGGGAATGCAAAGTGGAAAGGAAGAAGTCAATCTTCATTTGCAGATGATATGATAACGTACATAAGTGACCTTAAAATTCCCACCAAAAACAATCCTACAGGTGATAAATACTTTCAGCAAAGTAGGATAACACAAAATTAACATGAAAATCAGGAGACACCTTATATACAAATGACAAATGGATGAAGAAAGGAATCAGGGAAACAAAACCTTTTACAATAGCCTCAGAAATAATAAAATAGAGTAACTCTAAAGAAACTGAAGAAGATATAAAAGTGTAGAAAGACCTCCCATATTCATAAATCAGTAAGTTTAATGAAGTAGAAATGGCCATCCTACCAAAAGCAATATCCAGATTTAATGCAATCCTCAACACACACACACACACACACACACACACACACACACGCACAGAGGATATTTAAAACAATACCAAATAAAATAACTGTAGGAAGTCTCACTATCTCCAACCTCAAATTACAGAACTATAGTAATAAAAACAATATGATATTCACATAAAAACAAATATGTTGATCAGTAGAATCGAACTGAAGACCCAGCCATAAATACACATAATTATAAACATAATTTTTGATAAAGAAGCCAGAAATACATGTTGAAAAAAAGACAGCATCTTCAACAAATACTGGATGGCTGCATGTAGAATCCAAATAGTTCCATACTTATTGTTGTACACAAAATTCAACTTCAAGAGGACCAGATACATTGAATCTAATAGAAGAGAAAGTTAGCAAAAACCTTGAACTAGTTGGCCCAGAAAGACTTTATGAACAGAACATTATTAGCACAAACACTAAGATGAACAATTCATAAACGGAACTTCCTGAAATACTGAAAAGCTTCTGTATGTCAAAGGTAACTGTCATTTGAACAAAGTGGCTGCCTACAGAATGGGAAGATTTTTATCAACACATATAGTATAGGAGCTAATATCCAAGAAAAAATGAGGGAGAGAGAGAGAGAGAGAGAGAGAGAGAGAGAGAGAGAGAGAGAGAGAGAGAGAGAGAGAGAATACTCAAAAGGAAACTTAATTGGCTTCTGAAAAACTCATTAAAAATGTTTAACATCCTTAGTCATTAGGGAACTGCAAGTCGAAATTACTTTGGGATTTCATCTTACACCTGTAAGAGTGACAGTTCATACTATGAAGGATGTGGAATAAGAGGAACACTCAACATGGCTGGTGGGAGTCCAAAATTGTACAGCCACTATGGAAACTTCACCCCTAGAATCCTTGGTACTAAAAAATACTCTACACACTACTAAAGGAAATAAACATCAACCTGGCTATCTACAATGGTCTTCTCTGAAAGATATGCCAGTGAAATAGTGGTATCAAACTTGTAGGCATAATCAGCCAATATCTGGTTTGACTTAAGTCCCACTTCATGAGATGAGACCCATACAGACTGCTGCTTAGTGACTAAGAAGTTGAGACTAAATAGCCCAAGGACGTAGAGGGAACGGAGGACACCAAGGCCTTTTAAATACAACACGATCAATGTGTTGTGGCTTTAGTTTATTACTTATATTGTGTTAATTGGGTTTCCATATTACACAAGAATTTGCACATCTATGTGTGAGATGTTGACAGTTCCTGCCCCCAGCTGGTTCTGATTGGTAAATAAAGTTGGCAGAGGCCAGTGGCTGGGCAGGGAGACAGAGGCGAGACTTTGAGGTTCCCAGGCAAGGAGCATGAGGGAAGAGGAGAATCCCCATGCCAGGAGAAGAATAGGATGTAAGCATGAGACAGAGAACCAGCCATGAAAAATCTGGGGAGGAGTGTGGGGAGGGGAGGATGCAGAGTGGCCTCCAGTTGGTTCTGGGGAAGCGTAGATGAAATATAGATTTTAGTAAGTAAAAATTCAGGAATATCCAAAGGGAGGCGTTAACAATGCAGAAATTTTGGAGTGGTCCAGCTCTTGAGCTCCTTAAGGCATATTAAAAATAAGGCGATGTGGCCGGGCGTGGTGGCGCATGCCTGTAATCCCAGCACTTGGGAGGCAGAGGCAGGCGGATTTCTGAGTTTGAGGCCAGCCTGGTCTACAGAGTGAGTGCCAAGACAGCCGGAACTATACAGAAGAACCCTGTCTCAAAAACAAACAAACAAACAAACAAACAAAAATAAGGCGATGTGTATGAGTCTTTCATTCTGAATCCAAAACATCTGGGCAAGTAGAGAGGAGCGCACACATAGCCACCAGGGCGTTTAGAGCAGATTGACATGACATTGCTTCATCAATGCACATAATAACTCAAGAGACTGAGGCAGCATGTCCAGGGTCTGCACTGGTCTGTACCAGATGGGGTCCTACAGCCACTCTGGTACCTTAAGATCCATTTTCACATTGGTGAGCTTTAGTTACTCGTGTGTATCATAATTTCTCTGAAGGCTTAAGCTTTTAGGTCTATAAAACACTCAACCCTGTTGACCTCAACCCTGTATTAATTCTTTTCTGGTTCAGAGTATAGAAGTCAGCAAACATGCTTTGGTAATAAATCCTTTCTCTCTCTCTCTCTCTCTCTCTCTCTCTCTCTCTCTCTCTCTCTGTCTCTCTCTCTCTCTCACACACACACACACACACACACACACACACACCCTGAATAGCCACTGCCTTTCCTTCTCTACTTTGTGTATCTAAGGCCATTGGCTTCCAAGGCCCGGGAAGGACACTGGCCAGGCCTATTGAAAAGGTTCAGCATTCTGGGTTCTTTGGAGAAATCCTAAGTCACCCCAATACCAACCCAAGACTGAAGCTCTGATCTCTCAGTGCTTCTTTACCTGTACTAGGTAAAGAAGACCCAAGCTCATGTGTCATCTCATCCACAAGGTGCCTGGCAGTGGGGAAGTGTCTGTTGTCTTCTCTACTGACCTTGGAACGGCTGAGACCCCAGCTGGAGTTCAATCAGTAGCTCTAATCACCAGGATGAGACTTTCATTAAACAACTGGTTTACTAGGTTCAATACCTGAACCTCTAAGTTTCAGTTACTAGACAATTATACTATTTTATATTCTAAAACATTCTATGCATATTTTCTACAACCAAATTTCCACCATGATTCACTTCATTAACTTAGCACTTTCCAGCCCAGGGCCCAGTATCACTTACATATATTGTTGAGTACATTCAAGGGTTTTTTATTGTTGGTATTTTCTTTGTCCCTTTAATTATCATTACGTGTTAGTATATACTGTTGTGTGTGTTCAGTCTGTCTCTTCCCAATTCAAAGTACAGAACTAGGAGTGAGTTGTTTTCTTTTTCTTTTGTATTTCCTTAAACATCTAACCTGGAGCTCTGTTGGAGATCAGTAGTTAATAAAAGTTGTTTGTTAGCATGGTATTTGGTGAACTATGAAAGAATCTAAACAGAGATAACAATATGCCTTACTTACGTTCTGACAAAGAATAGAACAAAGCCTCCTTAGAGAATGAGGTTCTGCCTATGTAAGCATCTACCCATTTTCTATGACTCTGAGCCTTTAGGAGACTAGAGAAAAGGTGTACACACAACTACTTGGACACAGCTACCCGAGTGCACAAACCAAGAGCTAGAACAATTAATAAAAGAAATTCAGGCTCTGGCTATCATGTTCAAAGTGATTTCAAAATGTAGCGTAGGCAGCTAAAACTGTACTCTCAAAAAATGGAGTCATCTTAGTTCTGAGCTTTCAAAAGCAGGCATTAATCCCACTGGGTTAGGACGCTAACTTGAGAACCACAGAAAGGTACTCTCCTTTACACAGTGCACTTGTGTCCAGGAATGTGATCCTAGACAAGTTTCCTATGCCTCGTCTCCTGAAGTAAGTGATGTCATAAGTCTGCATGTTGACCATTGATATTTGAGCAGCGAGTCTTAAATAATTTTTTTTTTTCCGAGACAGGGTTTCTCTGTGTAGCTCTGGCTGTCCTGGAACTCACTCTGTAGACCAGGCTGGCCTCGAACTCAGAAATCCGCCCGCCTCTGCCTCCCAAGTGCTGGGATTAAAGGCGTGTGCCACCACGCCTGGCTGAGCAGCAAGTCTTAAGTCTACACTTAACCACTGATATATGAGCTATGAATCTTAAGTCTACATTTTAACTGTTGATTTGTGAGCAGTAAGTCATTAGTCTATACCTTAACCCACTGATGTGTGGGCAGTGGACATTCAAACTCTACAGCTTAACCACTGCTGTGTGAGTAACTATGTTTTGTGCTTCTACATTGAGGTGACTTATGAACTCCTGTTATATGATCATCACCCTTTTGGGCCACATATTAAAAAGCAGCAACATGGGAAATACATGTGTAAGTGTTTAGCCTCAACAGTCTTTGGTCAGCCAAGCCTTCAGTGTGGATTGCAGTTAGCAGGCCTACTCTAAAAGGTTTTCCACAATACTAATCATGCCATATAATAAACTCCTCCAGTGACAAGAACAGGAAACTAATTTTAATCTCTCTTTAACCAATGGTGTTCTTATTATCCCCTGTTTCTATCCAAGTGGCCAATAGGAAACAGACTCATTTGCATGACACAGCAGGCCAGCAGCAGGGCACTGTCTTCTCACCTCTCCACCAAGAAACAACAAATCAAGCTAGAGGAGAAACTCTGAACTTTGCTTAATCTTGTGCCTTGAAGACTGCAAGTTTTCTATTTTGATCTTATTCCTCGGACATTTTTCGTCATTTTATTCCAGCCTGTCTGTTGACAAACAACCAACTTTGTGACCTTTAATGATCTTGGTTGTGAAAACTCTGGGGCTTTAAAGAATGGCTGGTGTTTTGATAATTGTTTTTACAGCATGTTTAGGCCTACCGCATAATTTACTTCATAAACAACCCAATGTGAACTTAATTAAGTTCTGGTGGGAAGTAACAACACTCTCAAGAGCTAGATTATTAAGAAAACTGCAACCAACTTGGCTCTAGGTTCTCATGACTTAGCTGTAGCTTACTATAAATATGCTCAATTGTGAAGACAGCCAAATAACTCTGTTTCAGTGTTTGTTCATAAAGTGTAATTTGAAATGCATGTAGGATGATACAGCATTTTTTTTTTTTTTTTTGGTAAAAGGAAGTTATTATCTGTGATAAAAGTAGTTGTTGACATTAGAAATGCAGACGCAAGGATCCAGACGGGAAATTTAATAAAAAGAAAACAAATGTCGCGGGCGGGGGGGAAGGGGGTGGGAGGGGCAATTAGCAGCACGGAAAGCAAAGCCATATGTGGCTACAGGCGAGACCTGGGTGCCTACCTTCTACATGGGCCACTGACAATTCCTAGGAGTAAGACAGGGCCCTCCCTGGATTTAGAAAAGGGAAAGTGAAGCGCTGGAGTTCACGCTGCGCGCTGCACCCACCCCCTGCAAGGAGATCTGGGTAGAAGCTTTCCAAAGCACTGCTTCTTTTGTGTCTGAAGATCACCGAGGATAATTTGTACACTGTCCAGCCTCTCATTTCCCCCGCTTCCTCGTCAGATGTTTTCCAGCGGGCTCCCACACAGTAGTTTAACGAACTGGCTTTAATTATACGCCTAACAGAGCCGCCAAGATGCAAGGCCGCCTTGTAGGAACTGCACAGCAGCACGTTTGAGTTAGGCTCAGATAATCTGTTGAATATCAGGTTCTTTAAAGGAAACGCAGTGACAAGCTCTCCCTCCGCACACCCACGCTGCATTCATCTTAGAAGACTGGCGTGGATCCGAGCCTCTGGGAGACTCCCAAGTTCATCTTCCCGATGATCGCCAAACGCACCTGTTTCCGTGTTGGAGTATGCTCAGTCTCTCCTGTCGGATTGGGCTTGGGCCGATTACATTAGTATTTCCTGTAAGCCAAGTGTGTTTTCCCCAGGCAGTTCTCTTTCCTCGATGTCCAAAATAATTTTGTACCAATGTAAAGAGCAGAAGATCTTCCAAAGAGCATGGGTTGGCTCCATGGAAATCTATCAGTGAACTCAAAGCGTTCTCTTCCGTCCAGATTGCAGGTTAAGGATTTCTTTGAGAATTGAGGCAAGGGGCTGGAAAGATATCTCAATTGTTCTTAGCACATGTAGCACAGCCCTGAGGAATGGAGTTCAGGCCCCAGGTCTTGTGGTCCTTTGATGTTAACAAAGTTGGCCTCAGAAACAAGAGGCTCACTACAGCCTGCTGGCTGCTAACCTAGCCAAAAGAATGTGAGTTCCTGGTTCAGAGAGAGACCCTGCCTTTAAGAAATAAAATAGATACTCTCCCTCATCTCTCTGTCTCTCTGTCTCTTTCTCTCTGTCTCTGTCACACACACACACACACACACACACACACACGCACGCACGCATGGCGGGGGAGGAAAGAGAAAAAGAGAAAGAGAGAGAGATACATACACTAAGCTAGGGAGGACATAGAGAAAGTATCAAAAGAACAGCCAAGTTTTTAATCCCGGTACAGCTCTTGCAAGATAGAAGCTGCTGATAGTTCTTCAGACCCCCATGCAGTTGGGCTAACCATGCAAGAGTCACAACGATGCTCTGTCAGGCTCTTGCATTCCTGTCACTCAAGACAAATCATAATCTTGAGTATCACAAAAACCTTTGTCTTTTTCCTTCTTCTCTTCCGACCAAATTGCTGGAAGACTCAAATTATAATGGAACTAATGAGCATAAAACCTGTGGGTGGTGTAGAAATACTTGGTCCTGTGTCAAACCCACAAAAATTCCATAAGGGAGACAGCACCCAAAGGTGTGCACAGGCCTTTGTAACTAAGAGACTGACCGTGACCTGAGAATGGTTGGCTGGATTTCCTGGATCTTCTGGGTCTTCATTAACTATTACTTTCTTTTGCCGTTTGGTTAAGACAGGGTCTCCATAGCTTCAACTAACTCACTGTGTTGCCCACACTGGCTGCAAACGTGAAGTTTTTCCTGCCAGGGCTTTGCAAGTTTTGAGATTACAGGCATGTGCCACCATGCCAGGCCAGAAAACTTTTTTTTTCTAACAGCATGACTCTGAACAAGAATAAAGCATTGTTCTAGGTCTTTCCATACCCACGTTTTAAAAATAGCCACATGAATAGAAATAAGATCAGAAAAGATGTGTAACTGAGTTGTTATGATGATATATGCAGTACCAAGTTGGGAAAAGGTTATTTGTTTTTAAATAATATCTACTTGTTTATAAATAAATATATGTGTGCACACGTGCAGGAGGGTCATGGTGCACATGCGGAAGTCAAAAGAAAAATTATGGAAGTCAGTTCTCTGCTTCTACCACGTGGGTCCTACAGATCAAAGTCAAGCTCTTGGGCTTGCTGTCAAACATTTTCCTGCCTATCCCTCTCATCAGCCCTAAGAGATGATCACCTTTAAGGTTTCCTGTGCGATGCTGGGCAACACTCAGTTGCTAGCTGAGACCCCCCAGCCCTGGGACACTTGACAAGTTCAGTCCTCGGACTTTCTTAGCCTCCAGAAATATAGAGCTCAAAATCTGGGCTGTGACCACCTCCCCATCATGCCCTGGGCTGTGACCACCTCCCCATCATCCTCTGCTGTGACCACCTCCCCATCATGCTCTGGGCTGTGACCACCTCCCCATCATGCCCTGGGCTGTGACCACCTCCCCATCATGCCCTGGGCTGTGACCACCTCCCCATCATGCCCTGGGCTGTGACCACCTCCCCATCATGCCCCGGGCTATGATCACCTCCCCATCATGGCCCGGGCTGTGACCACCTCCCCATCATGCCCCTGGGCTGTGACCACCTCCCCATCATCCCCTGGGCTGTGACCACCTCCCCATCATGCCCTGCGCTGTGACCACCTCCCCATCATCCCCTGGGCTGTGACCACCTCCCCATCATGCCCTGGGCTGTGACCACCTCCCCATCATGCCCTGGGCTGTGACCACCTCCCCATCATGCCCTGGGCTGTGACCACCTCCCCATCATCCCCTGGGCTGTGACCACCTCCCCATCATGCCCTGCGCTGTGACCACATCCCCATCATCCTCTGCTGTGACCACCTCCCCATCATGCCCTGGGCTGTGACCACCTCCCCATCATGCCCTGGGCTGTGACCACCTCCCCATCATGCCCCGGGCTATGATCACCTCCCCATCATGGCCCGGGCTGTGACCACCTCCCCATCATGCCCCTGGGCTGTGACCACCTCCCCATCATCCCCTGGGCTGTGACCACCTCCCCATCATGCCCTGCGCTGTGACCACATCCCCATCATCCTCTGCTGTGACCACCTCCCCATCATGCCCTGGGCTGTGACCACCTCCCCATTATCCCCTGGGCTGTGACCACCTCCCCATCATGCCCTGGACTATGACCACCTCCCCATCATCCCCTGGGCTGTGACCACCTCCCCATCATCCCCTGGACTGTGACCACCTCCCCATCATGCCCCGGGCTGTGACCACATCCCCATCATGCCCCGGGCTGTGACCACCTTCCCATCATGCCCCGGGCTGTGACCACATCCCCATCATGCCCCAGGCTGTGACCACCTCCCCATCTGTGGTATGGAATGACAGCTTCAGCAAGCATAAGTACACCTGGATCAGCAAGGACATTTTTAGCCAAACAACTTAAAGTGAGCACTTTTAAAATATAGGTATTAATATGTATTAGATTATGTATAATCAATATTATAATTATATTTTAATAAATAAATTATATTAGTATATATTATATATTTATTTATATATTTTGTATTTAAATATATTTATATATAATTACACATATAATATTAAGAATATTACACATTATAACATATGATAAATTATAACAATTTCTTTGAAAAGGTTTCAAATCAGCAGGATACTGAATAAACAAGTGTTTAAGAAGATTGAGAGTAAAGAAGATCAAAAGTAAATTACACGAAAAATAATAGAGTCCAGGAAGGGGCCCACGAGACTGCGGTTCTGCTGGTAAAGGCACTTGTCACCAAGAATGATGACCACACCCTCTTCTCTTTCTTTCTTGCCTATACTTTCTGCCTTTTCTTGTTCCCATTTTCCTTATTAATCTACAAACATTGATAGAGGTGTTCAAAATACCACCCCTGTGCCCGCCATGTGGTGAATGATCTCGTGTTATGACTAGTCTCCCAGTGATGTCATTGGAAGGGTAGACTGTCACCATTTCATTCTGATTAAGTTTGTTGATCATCCCTGTGCTCTCTGTGCTCATTGAAGGAATCTTATTCTGCTTCGGGTCTGTGAAAACATTCTTCCGGACTGATGAGATGGTTCTAAGGGTAAGGACAGTCACTTGTTACTAACCCTGACCGTCTGAATTCAATTGTCCTGTCCCACATAGTGGATGGAAAGAATCTGACTGCTGAAAGCTGTCCTCCGACCTCCATGTGCATGGCATGTACACGGATTCTCTACACACACACACACACACACACACACACACACATATACATGCACACATACACACACATACATATATATACACACACATACATATACACACATACGTACACATACACACATACATATATATACACACATACACACACACATACACACGCACACACACTTTAAAAATGGTCTCCTGTATTTTCAATTTTGTCATGTGACAGTTCCTCTGATTTTCCTGGATACACATTCCAGCTGTGCCAGCACTGACCATCGGCCTGTGTATACCCTGTTGGTGCGACTCTGTCAGATCTCCTTCCGCTGCTCCACTTGTCTTTCTTGGCTAATACATTGTTGTTAGCCTAACATTTTAGAACCCTCTATGACCTAGTCCTCCTTAAGTCCTCCTTAAGATTGTTTTGATTGGTCTTTTTTTTTTTAAAGATATTTTCTTTATTTACATTTCAAATGTTATTCTCTTTCCTGGTTTCCCCTCCAAAAACACCCTATCCCATCTCCCCTCCCCCCACTCACTAACCCACCCACTCCCCCTTTCTTGTCCTGGTATTCCCCTATACTAAAGCATCCAGACTTCTCAGGACCCAGGGCTTCTCCTCCCTTTGATGACCATCAAGGCCATCCTCTGCTTGGGCTTTGTTTGGTCTGTGAATTGTATCTTGGGTCTTCCAAGCTTTTGAGCTAATATCCACTTATCAGTGAGTGCATACCATGAGTGTTCTTTTGGGACTGGATAACCTCACTCAGGATGATATTTTCTAGGTCCATCCATTTGCCTAAGAATTCATGAATTCATTGTTTTTAATAGCTGAGTAGTATTCCCTAGTGTAAATGTACCACATTTCCTGTATCCATTCCTCTGTGGAGGGACATCTGGGTTCTTCTAGCTTCTGGCTCTTACAAATAAGGCTGCTTATAAATTCACTCTTTCATTTAAATTGGATACTGCATTGAATTAATTATCACTTGGAGGAGAATTGGCATCTTCATTGATTTTCATATAGTTCTCTCAACATTTATTTTACTCTCTTGATGACAGTTGAATATGTCATCATCTTCTACATGAAGGCACTATGGCATTTGTCAGGTATATGTTGGGCATCCGGCCTTTGGCTCCTACAGTGTCCTATGCTTAGAAGAATGAATAGGAATCAGACAACCAGATTCCCTATCCGGATTTTGTAGTTTGGGAATTAAGAAGCAACAGCTAAAGGGGTAAAGGGGCAGGAAGGGCATGAACCATACCACAGTTCCCTGTACTGATGCCCTCTCTCCCCGGTAGCCCCAAAGGGGTGGCTGCACTTGTAGAAAGTGAACATGCCTCCACTTGCTAACAGCTGCTTCCAAGAGTGCAAACTCTCTGCACCCTTCGAAGGTGGGCTTTCATGCCCAAACCTATCCAGCCGCTAAATGCTGGGTTGACGATGTCACCTGTCAACTGGAAGGCCTCAGCTAGCGTAATTGTGTGTGACGGAAATTTCTATGTGGAAAGTTGTGCCATCTATAGAAAGTGATATTTCTTTTTCTTTCCTTCCTTTTCCTTTTCTTCTTCTTCCTCCCCCTCTCCCTCCTCTTCCTCTCTTCCTCCTCCTCCTCCTTCTTCTGTTGTTATTTCATGGTTATTATGGGGATTGCTCTCCATATGCAGGTGAGGGCAGGTGAAATATAAGACTAGAGTCTGTGGTTGGGCAATGAAAAAGGAAGGCGGGGCTGAGAGTTTCAGAGAGAGAGAGAGAGAGAGAGAGAGAGAGAGAGAGAGAGAGAGAGAGAGAGAGAAACAGGGGACAGACAGACAGGACAGAGAGGATGGAGGAAGAGGATGAACCAGATCCACGTGGCTCGAAATAGCCACAGGTGGCCATGGATATCCTAGATGGGACAAAATAACTTAGGACACTTTGTCCAATCCAGGTGGGCAGCTTGAATCAATACTGATTGGCTCCGAGTTCATTGTGTGGGCATTTTGTGAGTTGAGAATTTACTGTTATAAATCTGACTGACAAATTACAAGCCTCTGGGTTACAGGGATTTGAGACAGCTAGTCACGGGGTGGGGGTGGGGGGTAGGCAGATGATTTGGGAAGATATGAGTGGTTCTGAGGCCGGCAAACGGAAACAGGGAAGACTGCGGCTTCCAGCTCCCGGTGGGGGAGGGGAGGGGAGGGGAGGGGAGGGGAGGGGAGGGGAGGGGAGGGGAGGGGAGGGGAGGGGAGGGGAGGGGAGGGGAGGGGAAACCGCATTACTAGAGCATAGCGGGCGATAGTGTGGTTAGTTTTCTAATTATGGCATGCAACACTATTATTATTTGTTTTGTTTTAAATTTGTAACTTAGAACTCACCATGTAGCAGAGGACAAGCTTCAGTTCTCGCTTCTTCCTTCTACTTCACAAGGACGGGGTTAGAGACTTGCTTCTCCTGTCTGGATCCTCACTCCTCTCAGAAGTTCCGGCTTATCTTCCTACCCTGCCTTAAACTTCACAGCAGCACCGATTCTGATTCGCAGCCCCGAAAGCCATTACACTTGTTTCAGCCTTCATTGTGTTTTGGTTGTTATTTTCGTCTGGCTTGCTTCTTTAGAGACTGGGCCTTCCTGTGTCACCCAAGCTGGCTCAGAACTGAAAATCCTCCCGGTCCATCATCCTTGGTTCAACAGAGAGGTTTGCTGTTCTTCAGAGGTTTGCAGAGGTAAGGGAAGTTACACCCTCAGTCCGATCTGCTGAGTTTTTACTACAATAATTGCTGGATCCCATTCAGAGCCATTCTGGAGCTGGGCACCAGGAGGGGCTTCCTACCGCGCTGTGTAGTGTGTTTCTCCTTAGAACTAATGATAAGTCGGTGCGATACGGCTCCTTTCACACTGTTAGATCGATCACTCCAGAGAGAAAACAGAACCGATGCTGCTAGCCTGCACTGCCAGGGCTTTCGGGATGTAAGCCCTACAGATGTGTGGAGAAGATGGGTGTGAGACTCTCCTTCCTGAAAACACCCTTTCTGCTTTTCACAGTCAGGCTGTGAAGACTCAATGGAGAAGAGCGCTGGCCATTGAGCCCCACAACCTCATTTTGATGTTGATGACAGACCCACATGGAAGAAAGAGAAGTGATTCCTGCAAGTCTGTCCTTTCTGACCTCATGTATGCTGTGGCGCAAGCACGCGCAAATACACACACACACACACACACACACACACACACACACGTAAAATTCTGACATAAAAAATTACTATTTGTCAACCGTACATGTAGGACGGTTCTGTTCTTTGTCTAAAGGTCCTGCAAGCTTGAAACTACTTGTTCCCAAATATACAGTTAAAAGCCAATTTATAAAAATATCTGAGATTGGTGTTTATTTTGTGGGAAATTGTCTAACTACTGCCTTAAATTCTTTAAAAAAAAATTATAGGCTCCTCCAGGCGTTTATTACTTTTTTTTTTTTTACTCAGTTTTAAAATCTATACTTTTCTAGGAATTTTTCCATCTCAACTTAGTCTTTGAGAAACATTAAGTTAATCATAATATTTCCTAGAGATGAAGTCGTCGCTGCGGCAGCGCGGTGGGCTGATTCTTCCTGGTCAGGGCAGCAGCTTCGGTCACTCGGGTCTGCCCCTGTCGCTTCCTTATTGGCCCCTCCCCTCAGAAGTAGATGTATAAGGTTTCTCCCCTTCCAGGTCATCCCTAAAGGCCACACTAAGCTGCTTTTTAGCCATGTAAGACACATTTTAAACACATAGCATCTAGTTTTAATTAATGTTTTTCAATTTCTATGATTTCTTTGATCTGTGAGTCCTCTTTTCGATTGCCATTCGTAAACATATAAAGCTTATTTTAAGTTTATTTTTGTCTTTCATTTTTAGATTATTTATACCTGGAGAGTTTAAACTTTCTAACGTTGGGTGGGGAGGCTGATATTGGGATGTAAAGTGAATACATAAATTATCTTTTTAAAATAACCTTGCTTTGTGACTTGTTAAGTAATCGATACTTGAATTAATCTCTGCTTGCTTTTAAAAGGTGCAGTTTGCAGTGGCACGGCGGTTCCCGAGAGTGCACACTGTCGTGTATGTACACGTACGCATAGTTTCACTGGCCACAAACGCTCTTCAGAGCCTGTTTATTAATGATTTTAATGGGGCTCTCTCAATTCTAAGAAATGTGTGTTTTAAAAATTGTCAATTTCTCCGTTGAAGTGGCCAATTTGGCATTTTGTATACTCTATAGGCAATGAGATTCATAATTTCCTGTTTAACAGAAAGCTCAGGTCCTAATCGATCATTTTACCCTTAAGTTCAGTGTGATAATATTCATCTTCAATGGATTCTAAAGAACTGGATTTCACAGGGCGGTGGTGGCGCACGCCTTTAACTCCAGCACTTGGGAGGCAGAGGCAGGTGGATTTCTGAGTTTGAGGCCAGCCTGGTCCAAACAATGAGTTCCAGGATAGCCAGGGCGACACAGAAACCCTGTCTCAGGAGGGGGGGGCAGGCGGGGGATGGGGGGAGAGAAGAGTGAATCAGATTTCAAACACTTACTGGCCAGGCATAACAGAGCCTGTCTATAATTCCACACTTCAGAAGCAGAAGGAGCAAGATCTGGAGCTCAAGCTCATCTTCAGCTACAGTGAAGGACTCCAGGCCAGCCTGGGCTGCGTGAGAGCCTGTCTCAAAACACACAACCACAAGCGATGGCTCTCAGGCCAGTGTGGGAAGGCAGGGAAACCTTAGGAGATATGTCCTAATGACAGGTTTTCAATCTCTGTGGGAGCATTCTCTCCCCCACACACACACACCCGCTGCCTTTTTCTTCTGTGTGTGTACACAGTGCATACACCTGTGCTTAAAGGAGGAAGACCGAAGGTCTCTCCATATTCACTTAATTTTTTGAGAGAGTCCCTCACCGAACCAGAAGCCAATTCAGACAGATCGGCTGGCCCGCAGGCTACCAGGTCACTACTTCTCTGTGACGGCCACAGGTATGTGAGACATTGCCCGGCCCAGCCTGCACATGAGTGTGGGGATTTGAACTCAAGTCATTTGGCTTTCACAGCAAATGTTCTTATCATTACACTGTTCCCCCAGTCCACCATTGGACTCTGGATTCCTGGCCACAAAGGAGCTTGCCCTGATACGCTGCCCACTATGATCTTCTGCCAACCAGAAGCCCAAAACTCCAGCAGGGTCAATCACAGATGAAAACCTTGGGAATAAATAAACCTTTTCTCTCACACATTTGAGGCAGAGGCTGAAGGGCTGTCTGCAGGCCCAAGCATTGCAAACATGGCCTGGAAGGCCTGGCCTTTCCCCTCCCTCTCCCTTGCTCAACTGCTAGCTTACATTTCTAAAGTTAGCCACCAAGGCCCATTCCCTATGGGTCATATCCTTATCCCTAACTCATTCCTGAAGCAGATCGACATTCAAAATTCATTATTTGGTTATACAAACTAATAAAGAGAAAAGGGTCTTCAAGTCCAACCAGCTCTAAGCTATGTTACCTGAGAACTTCCCATCCCATTCTGGCACAGGCTTCTCTCTTTTTTTTTTTTTTCCTTAAAACTACTCCTACAGAGAAACCCATGGCTGTCTTTTCCTGATCCTGTCCCTCCTCTGTGCACACAGTCCCTTGGGGATGAATAAGAATAAGAATAAGAATAAGAATAAGAATAAGAATAAGAATAAGAATAAGAATAAGAATAAGAATAAGAATATCTCTTTTTGTGCTGAGAATTTGGTGTTTGGATGTGTGCAGGACCCCTTCCTCAGGAGCCCCCAATTATCTTAGGGGTGCCTCTGGCTTCAACCTTGTTCCCTCCAATTGCCTCTTTGATGGGACTCCCCTGCCCTCCATCCCCTCCATCTCTGGGATGTCTCCTAAAGGACTTAAGGTGACTCCAACTCATAGCCAACATTGCTGGTTCATCTTAGCACTCAACAAATACCCTCTAGATAATCAAACAAAGTGACAACCTTTACCATTTTGTAGGCACATGGAACAATGGAAAAAGATATTCCTCTCCCTCGCTATCTAGACACCACATGTGAAAGGATAAGGTTGCAGGCTAGGAATCCCCCATGCCTGAGTCTTGGGTGACCCCAAAGGAGCAGAGGTTTAGCCCACTCTTTGTTGGCCTGGAAGTGTGCGCACGTCACACCTGCCTCCAGGGTCTGGCTGCGAACCTCGGACCGGGAGTGTCCCCGGCGTCTTTTCCCATCTAGCCTCTGCGGAGCGGCTGTGATGAGGAAAAGTGTGGCTGGGGCTAGCAGAATCACCGCGGGGGCTGCGGGGCTCATGCCTGGGACGCTCGGGTCCCCAACACCTACTGCTAGTGGGGGAGGGTGGGCTTTGAATATATAATCCTGGCCCTGTAACAGGAAATGTGTAATGGGAATTCCGTATGTGATGCTGTGCGCCCGCGTAATATGCATGTGACGCTGTGCATAACCCTGGTGCGACACTGTGTGTGGCGGCCACATAAGCAGAAATGACTTAACTAGTTCATCTGGCCTCTGTGGGAGGCTGATTGGTTCTCAGAGAGTGCTGATTGGCTTAGAAGCTATGGAGCGGTTTGTGGTAGGCGGGTTCTGTTATAAGCCTATAAAAGCTGCTCTGATTCTGCCCATGTGGCTCATACTCTATTACCCTGCATGGTAAGACTGTGACCCCCAGAGCTCTGGAATTAAAATCCCTCTTGCTATTTGCATCAAGACTGTTTCTCGTGAGTGATTAGGGTAACAGCTTCCGAGGCGTGGGGTGCTGGGGCCCCTGTTTGTCTTTTGGGTCTTACACATGTAGTAACTCTGAGATCTTAGCTCAAATAGTTCCAGAATTCTGTTCTCATCCTTCATATTAAAACAAAAATAGAGAGCCAGATATGGTGACACCCTTAATTCCAGCACTCCAGAGGCAGAGACAGTCAGAGCTCCTGAAGGCCAACCTGGTCTACACAGCAAGTTTCAGGTCAGTTCCGGCTTACTTCTGAAACTCCCATCTCAAAAGAAACAAAACAAAACAAAAGCAGAGCCTGCTATTACAGTGGAACAGGGCATAAGAGAGTGGGAAACTCTAGGACAACTTGGGCTACTGAGTGAGGTGCTGGCTCAAAAAAAAAAAAAAAAAAAAAAAAGAAGAAGAAGAAAAGAAAAGAAAAAGAAAGAAAGAAAGAAATTAGACTAATCAACAACAAATGGAAACCAAACACTGAAATATAAAAGAAAACTATTCAAGTGTCAACAAATTGCATGGGATATTTTTTTCATCCCATAATCTTTCTGCTTGTGTGATTTGTTGGGACAGGGCCTCCAGATGTGAGCAAGTGTCACAAGTGGAAGTGGCCTGAGAGCACCCTCCTGAGTGCTGGGATTCCAGCTGTGTGCCACTATACCTAGCTCAATCCACAATCTCCACAATCAAGTCAGCCTGTCCTTGAGAGAAATCCCATGCCTGCTACATATTCACCTACTGTGGTGTTTTCTCTGAGTGATTTTTTTGTTTGTTTGTTTGGTTTGGGTTTTGGTTTTGGTTTTAGTTTGTTTTCTTTTGTCTTATGACTTTTGTCTTAGGGCTTTCTACTCACCTAGAAAAGGAAACTTGGAAAAGGAGCTGGAAAGATGAATCAATAGTTATGAACACAGACTACTCTTGGTGAAGACTTGAGTTCCCTTCCCAGCACCCCTCTAATTGCCCACAACCATCAGCTACTGCAACTGCAGGGGCTCCTACGCAGCCTTCTGGCATCTATAGTACAACTGAAATAACATGCCCAGATCCATACAGAGACACAATCAAAAGTAAAATAATTTTTATTTTTTTTAACTTATAAAAACAAACAAACAAACAAACAAACTCTGGAAACGTGTGGTAGAACAGAAAGGTGGCCTTTGGGGTGCAGCTGGCAGCAGGCTGGCACCTGAGGAGGCTCCCTCACCTTGGTCAGCCTAGCATTGGGGAGAATAAAGACAGAAGCCCAAATCCAAGGCCCAGCTTGGGTTACATAATAGAACCCCTTCTTCAAAGCAAAGGAGTAAAAAGAAGGTGAAGAAAGAAAGGAAGAGGACCATTTGAAAGAAGCACAAAGGTGGGAGGGTCTCGGGAGGGAAGACAACAACCTCTTTGCAAGAGACACAGACAAAAAGAGAAGGAAGGATTCCTTCTAGAGATCACTTGTGGGGAAAACCAAGAATCGTTGAGAAGCAGCGCTCTAAACTCAGAACAGTGGCTGCCATCCAAAATGCCTTTGCTTTGCCAAAGGCAAAATGTTCCCTCCAAAGATACTTCCTCTAACCAGGCCACACCTCCTAACCTCCCACTGACAGAGTCTGTGCCCTCGGGGTCCATTGCCTATTCCCAGCCCTCACCAGCTGGGACAAGGCTTTGGCACCTGAACATATCAGGAGACGTTTCATTTCCAAACCATCTTTTCTTCATTCTCAAAAACCTAGAAAAGGTGAGTCAAGGTACACCAGTCAATTGTGTCAATGTTCCAACTCACCCTTAGAAACTGTGGTGATTCCAGAGAAATACCCTACAGTGATTGGGTACATTGATAATTGGATATAGCTGTCAATTGCCACTGGGAAAAGATACAGTTCTCACGGACTGCAATTGAAAGTGAAAAGCACTTTAGGATGATACATTTTTCCTGGCTGGAGAAAAACGCGAGGTTCGGAAAACAATTTCTTTGTTTTGTAGGGAAGAGCTAACACGCCACGAAAACGTCTCACCCCTCTTGTGTCAAATTACTACCCAACCATCAAATTTTAAAAATAGAGTTCCAGGGTTTTACATACTGGGTCTTAACGTAACAAACTTTTGCAGGATGGGGAAGGTTACGGAGATGAGGATAGAGGCAAAGATGGAGGAGAGAAATGGGTAAAGTCAGAGGAGGGAGATGAAGGGGGACGATTGAGAGACAGGAAAAGCAGAGAGAACAAGAAAGAACAAAAGTAAGTGTGTCCAGGACGGCTGGCCTGGCTAGGAGGAGGGCAAGGGCAGCCCAGACCATTAAGGTTTGTTTGTTTCACTTTTCAAGATCTGCAAAGAACAGATAAGAAGGTGGCTGGGAAAGGGACTAGGAGGAGGGGCAAGGGAAGGCTGTAAAATGTTTTAATGCATTAAGCAGAGGAAGGGTCCCTTACTGCTGCTGGGGGGGGGGGGGTCCTTCGCTGATTAAGACCAAAGAGGTTAACAGGGACATCGGTGCCACCCCACATCCTCTCCAGAGGAATTCTCCACATACCTTCCACCAAGTCTGCTCACCAGAGTGCAAGAAGACATCCAGGTCTCACAGAGAGAGAACCATCCCAGACCCTGTAATTCAAGGCCTGTCCACCAGATCAGCTTCCTGCCTTAATAGTGCAGGGAGAGAACTCCCAGGAAAAAAAAATAAGCCTTGCTCCAGGCCAAGTAAAGCCAAACCCTGCAAGTTTCCTTGGAGCCAAGGAAACTCTCAACATCCAACTACAGTGACAGGAATTCCCTAGCATTGAATGTCTGCCGAAAGCGTGCGTAAGACACAGTCAGGCTCGGTCGCGAGCAGGGAACCTGTGAACTTGTCTGCAAAATATCAATCTCTCTAGCTTGCTGGGCCCAAAGCATTTTGTTGTATCCTCTAGGGCCCGACAAAAAGGGTCATGTTTGCAGAAGAAAAAGGACTCTGTAAATTTGGAATTTAATTGAAACTTTGGCCAATCGAGAGGTCGCCCAGCTCATTAGCACAAAAGCATGGGTCCTCTGAGATCCTGTTCCAGACCCTCTGATCATACCTTCTCCCTCAAAAACTCAGTGGCCTGTCCGTCTTCCAGACAGCAAAAACACTCTCTTATGAGTTATCAACAGCCATCTACATTCAGATGGCTACCTATTTTCCTATTTCCTCTATCTTTCGCCTCTGGTGGCTTCTTTATTATTGATGTTGCAATAGTGGGTCTTGAACCGGGGACCACGTCCATGCTAAGAAAATGCTCTTCCAGTAAGCTACACCTCAACCCTTTGGTCTTGTTCTAATCCATACCTTGCAATATCTGACTCTATAAAACACAATCACCTCTTTAACAATGAAAGCACGAGACAAACAATCCTCTTTATTCGGGGACATGGAGGTAAGAAGATCCAGGAAACAGGGACAGCCCAGAACCCGTGCCACAGTGTGCGAGCTCAAGCGAGGACCCTCCACATCTGTACTGGGTCAGGGCTAAAGAAGAGCTGAAGCAGTGATGGTCTTGGGATCTTCAGATTACAACCTACACCCAAGATACACGCACACATATACACACACATACACACACACATACACACACACACATACACACACACATACACACACATACACACACACATACACACACATACACACACATACACACACACATACACACACACATACACACACATACACACACACACACACACACACACACACACTCAAGCCGAGAGGGAGTTTGTTCCGTTTTGTAGGAGCCATCCTATTGGACAGGGCTTTTGCCAGGTTAGATCCTTTGGCTAATCTCTGAGTCACAGACACTCCCTCCATATCTGGGAAAGAAGGGAGACCTAACCACTGCTCTCCACGGCTTCTCTGAAAAGTGGAACCTATTCCCTTTCTCTGTCTTCTCATTCTTTTCTTCTCTTCCCTCTACCTCCTTCTAGATTTGGCTAGGGCCGGTGCCACACACCTTAAATGTCAGCACTCAGAAGGCAAATGAAAAGATTTTTGTGAGTTTAACATCACCCTCGTCTACAAATCAAATTTCAGCCATCCCGGGCTCCACAATTTTATCTCAGCACCTCTCTCTGCTGAGAGAGAGAGAGAGGAGAGAAAGAGAGAGGGAGAGTGAGAGAGAAAGATGAAGAGGTTTTTTAAAGTAGATTTTTATTTTTATGCGTATGAGTTTTTGCCTGTATGTATATATGTGTATCATGTGCATTCCCAATGCCCAAGGAGTACAGAAGAGAATGACAAATCCCCTGAACCTGAAATTACAGCCAGATTATGAGCCACATGTGGGTGCTGAGACCCTAAATCTGATCCTCTGCAAGAGTAGCCTATGCTCTTAATTATTGGGCTATCTCTCAGGTCTGGAATCTATTTTCTTTTAATTTTTTTTTAACTTAAAAGAAAAGAGGTTCCATTGTCCAATTAAAAACCCTGCTTCTGGTTTCAGTCAGTGCCCTGAGCTGATTCTGTTCCACGGTGCTCCATACCCAAATACTGCCAGGAGAGAGCTGGTCTCCCAGGAGTGTAGGCAAACCTGTGAGCACAGGTAACACCACTACTTCTGCTCAAATTCCTGACCCAAGAGGGACCAGCCCAGAGACATCAGGACACAGTAACCAAGGAACAGCCAGGAACAGGAACCTTCAGGTTTTTGTTTGTATCCCATAGATCACCCTGTGCCACAGCTCTCCATACCCAAATTCACCACAGAGAGAACTGGTCTCCCAGGAGTGCTGATATGCAGGCTTGCAGGAGGGATGAGCCACAGTCAGAGACAGCAAAACCAGCTAACACCAGAGTTAAACAGATGGCAAGACACGGGGCAAGAACGTAAGCAACAGAAACCAAGGCTACTTGACATCATCAGAACCCAGTTCTCCTACCACAGTGAGCCCTGGATACCACAACACACCAGAAAAACAAGACTCTGATTTGAAGTCTCATCTGATAATGATATTAGAGGACTTTAAGAAAGGCATAAATAACTCCCTTAAAGAAATACAGGAGAACACAGGTAAACAGGTAGCAGCCCTTAAAGAGGGAACACAAAAACCCCTTAAAGAATTACAGGAAAGGACAAACAAACAGGTGAACAAAAACATTCAGGATCTAAAAACAGAAATAGAAACAATAAATCACAAAGGGAGACAACCCTGGAAATAGAAAACCTAGGGAAGAGAACAGGAGTCATAGATGCAAGCATCAACAACAGAATACCAGAGCTAGAAGAGAGGATCACAAGTGCAGAATATAACATAGAAAATATTGACACAACAGTCAAAGAAAGTGCAAAATGCAAAAAGTTGCTAACCCAAAACATCCAGGAAATCCAGGAGACAAAGAGAAGACCAAACATAAGGATAGTAGGTATAGAAGAGAGCAAATATTCCCAACTTAAAGAGTCAGTAAATATCTTCAACAAAATTATAGAAGAAAACTTCCCTATCCTAAAGAAAGCGATGCCCATAAATATACAAGAGGCCTACAGAACTCCAAATAGATTGGATCAGAAAAGAAATTCCTCCCATCACACAATAGCCAAAACAACAAATGCACTAAACAAAGAAAGAATATTAAAAGTAGTGAGGGAAAAAGGTCAAGTAACATATAAAGGCAGACGTACCAGAATCACACCAGATTTCTCACCAGAGGCTATAAAAACTAGAAGATCCTGGGCAAATGTCATATAGACCCTAAGAGAACAAAAATGTCAGCCCAGGCTACTATACCCAGCAAAACACTCAATTACCATAGATGGAGAAAACAAGATATTCCATGACAAAAACAAATTTACATAACATCGTTCCACAAATCCCCCCTACAAAGGATAATAGATGGAAAATGCCAACACAAGGAGGGAAACTAAACCCTAGAAAAGGCAAAAAAATAATCTTCTTTTAACAAGCCTAAAAGAAGATATAGCCACACAAACATAATTCTACCTCTAACATCAAAAATAACAGGGAGCAACAATCACTATTCCTTAGTATCTCTTAACATCAATTAACTCAATTCCCCCAATAAAAAGACATAGACTAACAGACTGGATACTTAAACAAGACCCAGCATTTTGCTGCCTACAGGAAATGCACCTCAGTGTCAAAGACAGACACTACCTCAGAAGAAAGGGCTGAAAAACAGTTTTCCAAGCAAATGGTCCCAAGAAACAAGCTGAAGTAGCCATTCTAATATAAAATAAAATCAACTTTCAATCAAAAGGTATCAAAAGGGTAAGGAAGGAGTCTTCATACTCATCAAAGGAAAAATCTACCAAGAAGAACTCTCAATTCTGAACATCTATTCTCCAAATGCAAGGGCCACATTCATAAAAGGAACTTTACTAAAGCACAAAGCACACATTGTTCCTCACACAAAAATAGTGGGAGTCTTCAACACCCCACTCTCATCAATGGACAGTCCATGGAAATACAAACTAAACAGAGACACATTGAGACTAACAGAAGTTATGGACCAAATGGATTTAACAGATATCGACAGAACATTTCATCCTAAAACATACACACACACACACACACACATACACACACACACACACACACACACAGAGAGAGAGAGAGAGAGAGAGAGAGAGAGAGAGAGACATATACACCTTCTTAGCACCTCATGTTACCATCTCCAAAACTGACCATATAACTGATCATAAAACAGGCCTCAAAAGATACAAGAAGATTGAAATAATCCCATGCATCATATCAGATCACCATGGACTAATGCTGGTCTTCAATAACAATTAAAACAACAGAAAGCCCACATATACATGGAAACTGAACAGCACTCTACTCAATGATAACTTGGTCAAGGAAGAAATAAAGAAACAAATTAAAGACTTCTTAGGATTTCATGAAAATGAAGGCACAGCATACCCAAACTTATGGAACACAATGAAAACAGTACTAAGAAGAAAACTCATAGCTCTGAGTACCTCCAAAAAGAAACTGGAGAGACCATACACTAGCAGCTTAACAGCACACCTGAAAGCTCTAGAACAAAAAGAATCAAATACACATGAGAGGAATAGATGGCAGGAAATAATCAAACTTAGGGCTGAAATCAACCAAGTAGAAACAAAAAGAACTATACAAAGAATCAACCAAACCAGGAGATGATTCTTTACGAAAATCAACAAGATAGATGAACCCTTAGCCAGACTAACCAGAGGGCACAGAGATAGTATCCAAATTAACAAAATCAGAAATGAAAATGAAGATATAACAACAGAAACTGAGGAAATTACAAAATCATCAGATCCTACACCAAAGCCTATACTCAACACAACTGGAAAATCTGGATAAAATGGACAATTTTCTAAACAGATATTAAATACCAACATTAAATCAGGATCAGAAAAACCATCTAAATGGTCTCATAACCCCTAAAGAACTAGGTTTCTATTTCAGTCATTAATAGTCTCCCAACCAAAAACAGCCCAGGAACAGATGGGTTTAGTGGAGCATTCTATCAGATCTTCAAAGAAGACCTAATACCAATACTCTTCAAACTATTCCACAAAATAGAAATTGAAGGAACATTACCCAATTTATTCTATGAAGGCACAATTACGCTTATAACTAAACCACACAAAGACCCAAGACAGAAAGAGAACTTCAGACCAATTTCCCTTATGAATATTGTTGCAAAAATACTCAACAAAATTCTCGCAAATTGAATCCAAGAACACATCAAAACGATCATCTATCATTATCAAGTAGGCTTCATCCCAGGGTGCAGAGATGAAAGGTTCAATATATAGAAATCCATCAACATGGAAGGAAAGATGGGTGAGAGATGAATGTGTATGAATATATATATTTATATGTTATATATATATCACTTATATAATATATAAAATACATACATGCATACATATGTATGATTGGATATTGGATGTCTTGATAGACAAACAGATGTATGGTTCAGCCAAAAGAAAACTGATGTAACAAACTTGGAGTTAATTGGACTTGAATATCTAGTTCTCCAACTTTCCAATTTAAAGAAACATTCATTACCTTTTATGCCTACAGATTTCTCATAATACCATGTACATATCATGAAAGAATACTAGTTTGCATATTTACTGTATGTTCTATGACTGTATCCACTGATTTATCTACCTAGTCATCCATCCTACCCATCCACTCATCCATCTATCCATGCATGCATGCATGCATACATCTGAACATCCATGCGTACATCCAACCTTTCATCATCTTTGATTCTTTGTGTGATATTATTGTCCGGTAGTTTCTATTACATCATAAGAAAAAAGATGCATAGCTCCAGGATTTTATCTCTTTGGGGGAGATCACTCTTTTTCAACACATCAGTCTCTGAAAAGGAGTTTACCTGGCCTGAGTAGGTCTTTCAAACTCACTCTTTGATTGGAGTGAGACTCGTTTGCAAACTCCTAATTGGAAAGCCCCTCAGAAGCATACAGAATGCAATAATTTCAGATAAACAATAGTAAGAGATGCTGTTGCATAGGTTCTGTTGTAAGGCAATGCCAATGACTTTGTGACATGCAATGAGTTTCATACTATAACACATTAAAGAAAACTTTCCTAGTACACATTTGTGGATACACAAGAACAGACACCCCAACTCTAGCAGATACGCTGATTTAAAAATTCAGTTGAGGGCTGGACAGATGGCTCAGAGGTTAAGAGCAGTGGCTGTTCTTCCAGAGGTCCTGAGTTCAATTTCCAGCAACCACACGGTGGCTCACAATCATCTATGATGATCTTTGATGCCTTCAGCTGACATGACGATGTACATGCAGATAGAGCACTCGTACATAAAATAAACTTAAAAACAAATTCAGTTGAAAGGGTAGTGAACATTTTCATAGGAAAGTAAACCAAAGGTGTCTTTATTGAATATCAGATTTGCTGATTTCTTGATGTTAACTAACCTTGGGTAAATTGTGCAAGAGACAGAAGAGATGAGAGGGTTGTAGGCCCTCTCTTTTTCGGGAACCATATTTTAGACCCTAACTCTTACTTCCACTTGGGACCCAGAAGCCAGAGTTTCATGGAATCAATGAAGTGTAAATGAGTCTCCTAAAAGGTAGAGAAAGGGAAGAAAGGCCCCTGAGTTCTGATATACAGTGTGGAGAGTATAGGTCAACAGGGGAAAAAAATGGTCCCTTAAACAAAGAGCCCCAAGAGGCCTACAAATGTGTCTCATTTTGTGAGCATTACACATGCTGGGGAGAGAGGTTGTCAGATACTGATTTATGGATCAGACCACCAAACGCAACTTTCTGACTATCTTTCAAGACATGGCTCATAACCTGTGGGAAAGAATGAAATCCCAGAAGCCGGCTTTCAATCATAAAGGAGCCGACTGTCCCAGGGCGAGTTAGGAAAACCCTTTTCCTGCCTGACCTGTCAATGCAATTACCTGAGCGGAGCAGACCCAGGGGAGATGAGAATCAGAGCCTGAAAGGCCAGTTCTAAACAGCTGCGGGTGCAGACCCTATTATCGGCTCCTTCTGCTCCTTAGGGGCAGCACACGTATGTTCTACAGTGTTGTCTACAGTGGTGTCAGTTTGCTCCCGTCCTCCTTAGAATCTGTGTGATACAGACGTCCCATTCGTAGCTGGGCATTCTACAGATACGCCCTCTACCCTTTGCCCAGCTGTGCATTTTGGTGTTAGCCGTCATTCAGGGCAGGTTTTTCCAATTCTAGCAAGGCTGTTTCATATGCTGCCTTTGACCCCTTCCAGAGCAGCACATGGTGGCACAGGTTATAAGCTCAGCACTGAAATGCTGAGACAAGAAGAGGGAAATTTCTATGCTGGCTTGTGCTACAGCAGAGAGATCCTACCTCAAGACAAACACACAAGGGAGATAGGTCTGAAACGCTTGTAGCAGCTTCTGCAGCCTGGTACGTGTTCCCAGACAGACCTGAGTCAGACCTCCTTCTAAAATTGCATTTCTGTTTTCCTTGGGATGGAATTTCATTAAGCTCAGGGTGGCTTTGAACTCCTGGACTCCTGCAATCCTCAGTCATAGCCTTCACAGCAGCTGGGCCTGGGACCGAGCATTACCCCATTGGCTTAAATATACTGCTCTTTTTGTTGTCATTGTTGGTTTGGTTTGGGGTTTTTTTTGTTGTTTTGTTTTTTGTTTTTAACTTTGCTTTGTTTTTCACGTTTGTTTGAGTTTTGACTTAAGGTCTTTCTCTGCAGTCCAGACTAACCTTGAACTCACTAAACTCACTTTCTGCTGTGTAGAAGGTTCTGTACAGTACGGGTTGCAATTCTCTATCAATTTCAATGAGCTCACAGCTTTTCTAAGTCTCCTTTCTGGGGCCCAACGGAAGAGTAAATGTTGGAAGGTCTTCAGAAATCAACAATCTCATTTTCACATTGGATTTCAGATCTGTCAGAGATGAAATGAGTCCCAGAGGAAAACGAGAAGGTTTTGACCACGTGACCCGTCATGGCTCTGTGCATGCGCACTTCTAAACACTGGTGGACAACCTCATGCTTCTGGCCGATTCCCTGGCCAGCTCCTCCCTCACAAAAGTCTCATTCAGGGTGGCGGCTTTATTAACCCTTTGAGTTGCTGAAGGCACTGGGGCTTGGCTCTGTTAGAGCACATGCCTACTGTGCCTGAGGTTCTGAGTTCTATGCCCTGCACTGGTAAGCAAACGGACCACAGCTGCCAAGAACCAGTCAGCCCAAACCAGAAAGCCCGCTGAAGGACCTCTGCGCTCATCAGTGCAAAGGAGAAGCCAGTTCAAGAAGCACCCTCCTTCTGCCACCTTCCTGGGGTCTCAGCAGGGAACTGTGGGACACCAAAGCTATCAGACGATAAAATGACAATAAATATAATTTGAAGATCCTTAATTGCCTTTTATTTACAATGTTAAACTCAAGCGATGCTTCGCTCCATAAACCCAGTATGCAGGGCATGTGTCAGCCAAGCGAGGCCCGGAAGAGTAAGACACAAATAAGCTGCTCCTTTTCCAATCAGTCATCTCCAATATTTCCCTGCAGTAACACAAAGCTCATAGGGTTCGACCTTCAATGCTAAAATCACAATGAGGATCAATCGAACCCGGAAGCGAAGGTTGGCTTTAAGGCATAGAAAATGACCAAGGGACACAGGCAAAACAGAAAGTTCAACATTCCAAGAGCTAATCCTTTGGATCTGGATTGACCGCCCCCCCACCCCCACCCCAAAGGCCAGGTCTTGAGAGCTTAATCCTCAAGGTGGCGCTACAGGGAGATGGTGGACCTTAAGGAGGCAGGGACTAGTGGCAGGAAGTAATGAAGGATGGGCTGGGCCAGCCCTTCCTCTCTCTTTGCTTCCCAGCTACCAGGAAAGAAGCGGCTTCCTCTCCTAGAAACTCTAGACCCACGGCATGCCGGAAGGCCGAGTGTCAGCCATGAAAGAGGAGGACGCACGTAAGCTGCTCCTTTGGAAATCTGTCATCTCCGTTATTTTGCTACAGTAACACAAAAAAGCTCATAAAGGAGAGCCAAGGAAAACAGGACTTCCTGTTGCTCTAGACCAGCGGATCTCGCGCTCTCCTGCTCCCTCTCGCTTTATCTCATTTCCTGAAGCTGAAACAAACAGCAGTTTATTCTCGTTGGCAGCGGGGTCCCGTGGCGAGAGGGACACTACTTTGATCTGTTCTACTGTGCCTAGGTTAGGTGCTGTCTCCAAGCCAACGGGTTCCTGTAAATTGTACCCAGCAGTAAACTTTTGGGCACATTTCTAGAGTCCTCTGAAGCGCATGGAAGAATCCTTTACTATCAAGTGTCGGGGGAAGAAGACCTTCTCCCTCATGGTGGTTATGTGCTTTTCATCCCAGGGAACAGAAATGTGAGCCGGATAGAGTGGCACACTCCCCTAGTTCTAACACTCCTAGACAGGAGAACTGGGGGTTAATCTCAGATGGGGATACACAAAGAGAAAGTAGAGAGACAGAGGAGACAGAGACGGGGGAGGGAGAGAGGGAGGGACGCACACTTCTGTGTGTGTGAACCCACCACACTCACCAAACTCACATTGCTGTTTCTCTCCCTGCTGCCTTAGTTTCTGCTTAGCTTAATGTTTCAAATTTGCACTTTTTTTTTTCTTTTTTTTTTTGAGACAGGGTTTCTCTGTGTAGCCTTGGCTGTCCTGGAACTCACTCTGTAGTCCAGGCTGGCCTCAAACTCAGAAATCCGCTTGCCTCTGCTTCCCAAGAGCTGGGATTAAAGGCGTGTGCCACCACTGCCAGGCTCAAATTTGCACTTCTTTCCAGTCATGGTGGTCCATGCATGCCTGATATTCTAGGACTCAGGAGGCTTCATGAAGCAGAGGGATTATCTTGAGCTTGAAGCCAACCTGGGTTACATAGTAAGATCATGTCTCAACTAACAAATGTGTAGTGAAGCAAGAAAGTAAGAGAACGTATTTATTGGTTCAAATCCATAGCACTCCTGAGCACAGGACCCAGCCGTCCTGCCCTCTCTCCCCCGGCTTCGGTGCAGCCCTGACTGATCCCCGGTCCTTACTTTCTCCCCAAGTCTCCTTTGCTAGTCAGCAGGCAGCCAGATTGGTTGTCTAGCCACAACTCCTTTCCCAAGATGAAACCAGAGCTTCTTCCCTAATTTCTTTTTTAAACTCTCCTAACTGTGTGTATGACGACAAAGGAAAGACTTTGCTCAGAGCCCACAGGAGTTCAAAAGTTGCGTGCTGGTGGCTAACAACTTTTCTCATTCTGTTTATGTTTCTGCCCCATAATTTTAAATGACTCATACGTCTGAAAAATAATGCCTTTTAGGTCGGGGGAAGGGATGGCTTCCGAGGTAGCAGCTGCTCACACTGTAAGGGGTGCATCACAGGGAAAGCACACACTGGAGAACCTGGGGGCCTATTTGAACCCAAACAGTCAGGCTCCAAATTTCGTATTTTTCTCTGAATTTTTGCCTCCCTTTCCACCCAGCTTTGTCTTATTGTTGCGAATCCTCTGGGGGCAGGATTGGAGCAAAGGCAGAAACCACATTCTCTTTCTCACCTGCAGACCACTGCTCCACAATTTGAGCCGTTTTACTCAGTAGTTGTAAAATAATCAAAATATTGTAGTGAAACAAAAGTAGATAAATAAAAATCAAAAGACTGACTGCTCTTCTGTGAAGGCCTTTAGATTTTGACATCGTGAGATTATGAAGATAACAAATGATTTTCAAAAAGGAGAGGGGAGAGAGAGGAGGAAGAGGAAGGAGGAGGAGAAGGAAGAAGAGAAGAGGAGGAAGAGAAGGAGGAGGGGAGGAGAGAAGGAGGAGGAGAAGAAGAAGAAGAGGAGGAGGAGGAGGAGGAGGAGGAGGAGGAGGAGGAGGAGGAGGAGGAGTGAGGCCGGCTAGCTGGCTCAGTGGATAAAAGCACTTTTCCCCAGGCCTGAGGACTTGAGTTGGATCCCCAGAACCCACATGTTGGAAGGAGAGAACCCAACTTCCACAAGCTGTCCTCAGACCTCCAGACGTGTTTCATGCATTTTCACACACATATGCAAAAAGTGGAACCCAGGAATATAGCTGGGGCAGAGCCCTGGTTTCTCTGGCTCATAGAACTTCAGTCGTTAGCACCAGGGAGAAACACAGAGAGCAGAATGGAGGAAGAAGGAAAAGGAGGGGGGACTCAAGTGGGGAGGATGGGCGTAGGAGGACCTTGTTTTTATATAAACCATTAAAAATCTTCATAGGCCCTACCATGTTTCTCTCTCTCCCTCTCTCTCCCTCTCTCTCCCTCTCTCTCTCTCTCTCTCTCTCTCTCTCTCTCTCTCTCTTCTATGCAGGTTAGATATTTTGCTGGGAGCTATTTTAAACATGAAGTTTGGCGTTAACGATGTGTAAACTATGGAGTCTAACTTATCCAGCCCCCAAGTGACCTTCTACTTCTGTGACCAAATAGCCTCCTCCGGGGCACTAACCTGATTAGGGCTTGGGGGATGGAAATAGCAGGAAAACAGTTTTTGCACTTTTGTGAGAACGTGGCTACACTAGAATCTATTCCATTTAAACACTGTCCACAGCTAAGTCCTCACTAGGCCAGGTGTGGGTGTAAGCAGCTCATTAAGAAAGGAAAAAAATCTGACCTTGAACGTGCCCTTCCCCCTTTCTTGGAGTGAGAACTTAGCTGCATGCCTGTCGTCTTTGTGCTCTGAATGCCAGCAAGAGGGCTCCCCCCAAAGTTCCCTTCTATAAGATTCCCCCATTCTCCCTGGCTCACTCAGCCCCACTCCCCCGCTGTGGATGGCCCTCATCCCCACAGTCACCATAGCTCTGTTATTTCGAGGGCTCTTTTAAACAAACCCGTCCTTTTTATTGTCTCTTCTAAAGTCCCCTTCCATTAGTACCTACTGTCTGTTTCAAGGAGGCAGCCCCACACAGTAGGGACTCAATAAATATTTGCCGGCTGATTTCTGAAGCGTCTGGGGAGCTGGCGTCTGAAGTGCTTTTCCTGCATTTAGGTCTCTCTCCCAAGCTGGAGGCCACAGTTTAACCAAGCCAGGCGAGGTCACAGGGAGCCTGGAAAAGCTTTCAAGTTGAATAATGAGAAGCGATGTTAATTACTGACTGGGCCATTTAGGAGGAAGAAAAATGCTATCTCTTATTAATTTTGCTGAAATGGACACGCTCTTGTCTGTGGCTAATGGTTAACAAAAGCCTTCCTTTTTTGAAGACAGAATAGGAAAACATCAGTTACAAAAAAAGACCCCCAGAGCCACCACACAGAGACTTCCTGTCCCCACCATCTGCACTGGCCAGAGATAACCCATCCTGCTTTTTTTAAAAGAAAGATATAGTTGGAAAAGTATCCATGAGTGCTTCAAAGGCTCATCTGGACTGAGATGTTGGAACTGGAACGGGACACAGCGAGGTTCGGCCTCAAAGGCCAGGCTGGCTGAAAGAGAAAGCAGTGGAGGCCTGTGCTCATTTTAGCAGAGAGGGGGACTTAAGAAGAGAAGCTAAAGCAAAACAAAACAAAACAAAAACCATCTCGAGTAGAATAGAAATTCCTCCAGGTAGTGGGAGCACTAATTTACTCCAGAAAGGGCTACTTCTGCAGGCTGAGGCCCCAGCTGTGGATAAGCCTCTGCAAGCTCCGCCCTGCTCCCCCACCCCCCAGAAGTGCACCCCCACTTGCAATCTCATCACACACAGGGCTTGGCAGTCTTGAACTTCAAGTGGACCTGTTTAAGCTGATCAGAGGAAGCAGGCTGACAGTGAGCTGATTAGAAACCTCTCAGAGACCCTTCGCTGAAGGGGGAACAGAGTCCCTGTTATCCCCACCCCCATCAGCTCGCAGAGGAACCCTGTGTGGTAATAAAGAAGGGGTTGGGGCCTGTGGGTAGAGGGAGGGGAAGTGGCTGTTTTAGAACAGGGCCAGATCCCTGCCAACCTTCCTCCCCTTGGTGGGAGTGTTTGAAGATAACAGGAGAGGAAATAACTGATAGGCAGGGGGAGCTAGTCTTGAGGAGACAAGATCAAGCTGTTTTCTTGACCCAGGCTTATCTCAAGCCTGCCAAAAAAACTAGCCAGCTATCAGAGACCCATAAATAGGTTGTGATCAGAGAGTAAAATGCTACTTTCTACAGTACAAACTTAGAAGAAGAAAAAAAAGTGTGGCCGGGCAGGAGTCCTCTGCACCACACAGACAAAAGTATTCATTTGTCTCCAAGATTGGAGTGGGGGCCAGGCATCTAGGAGACAGTTTGTTCCCTAGAAGTGAGGCACTGCTTTGTGGGCAACCTCTCGTAGACAGAGTGTCCCCTATGCAGTCTAACGACACCACCCTGTCCAAAGTGGTCTTATCAGCAGCAAAAATGTGCAGGTTCAGGATTCGCTGTGGAAGTGCCCTGCTGGTTGACCTGTGATAAGGGCAGGGGCCGGGGAGCCTGCAGGTCTCTGGGAAGCTGCCTCCAGAGCTGGGCTCCTGGACTCTGCCTAGAGAAACAGGTCTGTGATTTGGTACCTCCCAGCACAGAATAGCAGTTTAGACTACAGCAGCTTCAAATGAGGTTGAAGTTTACAAATTAGCTTTGGATAAATATTATCCTTCCCGTCTCCAGTGAAGAGCTGGAAAAAAAATAAAAAGGGCCTCCATTCAGCTCCCAAATACACAGAATCAAACTTAAAATCTACCCAACCTGGCATCATCCCCAAGTGTTCCCCAAATAGCATGATGATGTCATATGCTCCTTATCCCCCCCCCATTCCAGCCTCCCACCCTCCTAAAAATAACCTCCGCATGGTTTTAAAAAGGAAAAAGAGAGTCTCAAAATATGTCTTTAAATTTTTTCCCTTAAACTGTCAAGCAATAAAAGTGAGCCTTCTCTCTCCTGTGTGTATTTGTGTGTTTGTAGTGTGTGTGTGTGTGTGTGTGTGTGTGTGTGTGTGTGTGTTGTCCCTCTAAAGTTATACAAGGGCCCTCTAAAAGTTATACAAGAAGCAAAACCTGCCTCCAAAGTAATTTTAGCTTATGTGCTCTTACTTCTGAGGCTTTCTTGTTGTTGTAAATTTGCCCTTTTGTTCTTTGCCGTTGGCTGAAGTTGAGAGCAACCACCTTTCCGTTTTGAGGCCCTTTGAAAAGTACTGTTATATTCATAGAGAGGGAGGGACCAAATTAAGGAGATGCTAACTTTAGGACATAGACTATTCAAGTGCCCTCTGAGCCTCAGGACACCTGTTAGGCCTTTGAGATGTTAAGGTTTAAAATGTACTGGGGACCCATTAAATGCTAAATCAGGACTGGAGCATCCGCCCTGTTCAAAATGAATGCAGGCACGCACGGGATGTGGCTCCGTGGGAAAGCCCTTGCTCTGCTCGTGGCCCTGGATCCCATCTCCTGTGCTGCAATTGTGATGTATAGACATATACAATCAAAGGGGCCCGGGTGACCCTGAGGCTCACTCCACACTGGGATCTGCTGACACGGACGTGGCTGAAGCCCTGTGCTCCGGACAGGGAGTTCATGAGTCCCACTCCCCACACTTGGCTGCAGTGCCCTGTCCCCAGCGCTCAGGAGCACACAGCTGTCAGCTATTCCTGATAGATGCTCAGATCTAGCGCACACCTCCCGAGAGCCAGGGATGCCTCTCCCACTTCCTTCCTCTCCCATAAATTGCCGCAGGTTGCCTTTGATCTCTGAGTAGAGCTTCCTATAAAAAAGAAACAGAGTAGCTGAGCTATAGACAAGCCTTACCCGGAATCCAGTAAAAGATGAGTTAAGAGGGCCCCTGGCAGAGATGGGAGATTTACTCTGATAATTCTTGACTTAAGACAAACAAAGGGAGGGCAAAGGTTAGGAACTTTGGGCCAAACTTGCCCTCTGGTTAGGAAGACTAGATGTCATAAAAACCCAGGCCAAAAAAAGGGGGGGCCTTTAAAAAAATAAAAAGGGGTCTAATGGACTGGAGAGAAGGCTCAGCAATTAAGAGTGTTTGCTTCTTGCTAAACATCTGACAGAGGATTCATATACAGAATATATGAGGAACTTTTTATATTACATATAATATATTATTATATATTATATACACAATATATATTATATTATACAGTCAAAAAAGAAAATGACCCATTCAGAAAATAGTCTTGGAATTGGAACAAAGAGTTCTCAAAAGAAGAAAAAAACCCAAAAAATATTCATCCTCCCTGGCAATTAGGAAAATGCAAACCAATGCAACTAATTTTATCTTAGAATAGCAAAGATTAACAGAACAGCCAAGATCAAATGCTGGAGGAGGATGTGCAGGGAAAGCGAGTCCACATTCACTGCTGGTGGGATTGCAAACTGGTCGAGCCCTCTGCAAAGCAAGGTGGAGAATCCTAAGGCTTAACATAGACCGACCATATTATCCAGCTATGCGACCCCTGGCATATGCCCAAAGGACTAGCTACCCTACTCCACAAATACCTGCTCAGTCCTTTTCATTGAATTTCTACCCACAATAGGTAGGAAATGGACACAATGTCCTAAATGTCCTTGGACTGACAAACGGGTCACGAAATGGGTACACATTCACAATGAAATACTACTATTCAGCCAGAAAGAAAAATGAGATCATGAACTTTCCAGGTACATGGATGGAACTAGGAGAGAGTTGTATTGGATGAGGTAACCCAGACCCAGAAAGACAAACACTCAGACCCTGCATAACTTCTCCTATCTGGGGTCCCTAACTGAAAATCTTCAGATGTGAGTGCACAACCTGGGGTAACTTCGGAAACCAGGAAAGTAAAGAGGGAACGTTGCAAGGGGTTGGGGGAGGGGCACAGAGGGGTGATAGAAGGGGACTGGAAGGGGACAAGCGATCTGAAAGGGGATATGTGACAGATGGGGTCTAATTAGGGAGGAGTAGGAAGATAGCTACAAACAAAAAGAAAGAGGGTAAAATAACAGGAAGGGTGTCCAAAAGTCATAAAGAATTATACTACCCCTATCTGCCTTAAAATGCCTCTAATACATTTAAGTCAGGGTATAAATATATTACGTTTAGTTAAAAGAAATCTTCCTGTCTAGGCTGACAATGCTACCCTACATACCTGATATTGGATCCACATGTTGTGTGGTAGGCACACAGACTATCTAGCAAAAGGGCCAACTCCAGGCATGAGAATCCCTGTTTTGAGTTGTTGGTCAAGGTTGTCCAAGAGACTCTCAGTGTTATAGGCCATTGCTGTTACTCTTGGTTGCCTCGCAGAGGTAGAAGGCAAGTCCCTACTGCTGAAGATACTGTGCCCAGTATCTTCAAGAAACAGGCCCAGAGGACATGGAACTGGATCTGACCTGAAAGACTCCCCCCCCTCCCCGCACACCTCCCCAAAGTCTAGCTTTTATGGTACTGGAAGGCATCATGCAAGCTTCCAAAAGAGAGAAAGTGACCATCAGCCCTGCCCATCCATGAGACCTGTGAGCCACAGCAAGAGACACTTGCCACAGTAACCCTAAGGGTGCAGTAGTGGCGCACACACCTCTGTGATAACCTCCAGCTCTTGAATTGGACTTAAGACCTACTCCAAAAAGAGAAATCACGCCTGGTATAGGAAGCCAACTACCCAGGGCTAGAGAAGTCTTGGACAAGAACCTCCACTACTTTTACTACCAGCATAATCCCTAACTACACTCTAGATATTGATTCTTATACCCAAAGATAAGTGTACTTCACAGCCCGAATCAAGGAAGTTTTTCATTGCAACAGACTCTGTAGACAGTTACAGAAAACCACAGCTTATCAAAACGCAGAGTTCCGGAGCCAAGTACCAGCTGATTCATCTACAACACAACAACTCCAGCACCTAAGACTCAGGGACTACTGTGGAAAAGGGGAAAGAAAGAAAAAAAACAGAGAAATATGGAGTTTGCCACGACATGGTATTTCCTAGAAATGTCACCTCCCCAATATGGCTGCCTAAACATGACTGAACAAGGACTACACCAATAAACATGCTAGCTCAGATAGGACAAAGTACAGCAGACACTCGAGGAATGCTGAGAGCAGGAGGAATAGTCTCTGGAAGATCACACAATGCACCTATTCAATATCAAACAGTCAACCCTAGCCAGACACACACAAGCAACATTATATAAACTGAGCAGGTTGTGTTATATGCTTAGGAATTGTGCGCTCACGTGCACGTGCATACACACACACACACACACACACACACATACACACACACACACAACCAAACCAATAATTAAAGAAAAAGAGAAAAGAGGCCATGAATTTGAAAGAAAACAGGGTGGTTTGAAGGGACAAAAGGGAAGGGGAAAATATTGTAATTATATTATAATCTTATTTTCTTTAAATTTTGCTATGTTGTGAAGACCAGAGTTCAAATACCAACTCACTGCCATCTATAATTTCAACTCCAAGGGATCCAATAACCTTCTGTCCTCTACTGGAACCCACATGCACATTGCATGAGTGTGTGTGTGTGTTTGTGTGTGTGTGTCTGTATATGTGTATGTATATGCATGCATGCGTGCGTGTGTGTATGGGTATATATATATATATGTGTGTATTTGAGTGTATGCATGTATGAGTGAGTGGATATGTATATGTGTGTATACATTTATGTGCATATATATGTATGATGTGTGTACATATGTATATGTGTTGTGTATATATGTATGTTTGTATGTATGTGTACTTGAATGTATGTGTGTATGTATGTATGTGTATTTGAAAATGTATTTATGTGTGTATATGTATGTATGTATGCATATGTATAAATAGGTGTGTTATGTATGTGTATGCATGTGTGTATGAATGAGTGTGTGTATGTATGTGTGGCTATGTGTGTACACTAAATTCTCTAATTTTGTGTTCCAGGCTGGTTTTTAATTCCTAGTCTCATGAAATCCTTCTGCTTCAGACTTCTGAGTAGCTGAGACTGCAGGTTTGCACCACCCTGTCTCTAATCATAAAAAGATCTTTCTTTTAGAAGAATCGTCAATGACCACAAAAAAAGGAAGACAAGAAAATCCTCAACTTCCCTAAGGCATTTTTACATCTATTATGTTTTTATAACAAATTATGTAAACAATCATATAAGATCTAGGCTAATTTCCATATTACTGACATTATTTATCTAATAATTTATTTATGTCTTTGGTATGTGAGTCTCTTTCTCTCTGTATATGTATGTGTGCATGTCTGTGTATGTGCCCATGTCCATGTATCTGTATCTATATTTATGTGTGTGTATGTGTGTGAATGTCTGTGTATGTGTGGGGGGGTCTCTGTGTGGGTGTATCTGTCTGTATGTGTCTATATGTGCATATCTATATGTATGTGTGAGTGCTATCTTTATGTGCATGTTTGTGTGCATGACCATGTGTATGTATGTGGAGGCTGGAGTGGTGTCAGTGTGTGTATGTGTATCTGCTTTTGCATGTGCAGGTACACGTGTGTGTTTGTGCATCTGCGTATCTGTGTGTCTGTGTGTGCATGCTGGGCTTGAGAAGGAATCAAGAGGCTGGGCATACTAAGGTTGAACAGCTGTACCCTGAACACCTACAACTTGTTTTATCAGCATGCTTGTCATCATTTCAAAATTTATACTTTACTTTTTTCTGTTTACTAAACTAATAAAAATTTATTATAAAATATGCAACTCAGTATTTACATTTTTAAGTTATCAAAATAATTTATAATGGTTAAATGTCTCTTAAATATATCATGATATCTTCTGAAGCTAAAAGTAATATGCACTTAACCAGTTTTTAAAATCTATTTGGAACATTAAACATGATAGAAGTGGAAAAAAATCTCTTATGAAGTCCTCTATGAAAGTAAATTGTTAAAAGTTCCTGATTAGAGAGAAACCATTCCGTCTCCAAGGAAGAATACTCAGTATAACTGTGGTATCATAGAATGAATTGGGTAGTGTTCCTTTAGTTTCTATTTTGTGGAATAGTTTGAAGAGTATTGGTATTAGGTCTTCTTTGAATGTCTGATAGAATTCTACACTAAACTAATCTAGTCCTGGGCTTTTTTTTTTTTTGGTTGGGAGACTTTTAATGACGACTTCTATTTCTTCATGGGTTATGAGACTGTTTAGGTGGTTTATCTGATCCTGATTGGTGTTTGGTATCTGCCTAGGAAATTGTCCATTTCATTCAGATTTTCCAGTTTTGTTGAATATAAGTTTATGTAGTAGGATCTGTGTAGTATGACTTTTTGAATTTCCTTAGTTTCTGTTGTTATATCTCCCTTTTCATTTCTATTTTGTTAATTTGGATACTGTTTTTGTGCCCTCTGGTTAGACTGGCTAAGGGTTTATCTATCTTGTTGATCTTCTCAAAGAATCATCTCCTGTTTTTTTGATTCTTTGTATAGTTCTTTTTGTTTCTACTTGGTTGATTTCAACCCTAAGTTTGATGATTCCCTGCCTTCTACTCCTCTTGGGTGTATTAGCTTCGTTCTGTTCTAGAGCTTTCAGGTGTGCTGTTAAGCTGCTAGTGTATGCTCTCTCCAGCTTCTTTTTGGAGGCACTCAGAGATATGAGTTTTCCTCTTAGCACTGTTTTCATTGTGTCCCATAAGTGTTGGTATGTTGTGCCTCCATTTTCATTAAATTCTAAAGTCTTTAATTTCTTTCTTTATTTCTTCCTTGAATAAGTTATTGTATAGGGTGTTGTTCAGCTTCCATGTGCATGTGGACTTTCTAATTGCTTTTGTTGCTATTGAAGATCAGCCTTAGTCAATGGTGATCTGATAGGATACATGGGATTCTTTCAATCTTCTTGTATTTGTTGAGACCGATTATATGGTCAGTTTTGGAGAAGGTACCATGAGGAGCAGAGAAGAAGGTATACTCTTTTGATTTGGGATGAAATGTGCTATAGATATGTCAAATCCATTCAGTCCATAACTTCTGTTAGTCTCAATGTGTCTCTGTTTAATTTCTGTTTCCATGATCTGTCCATTGATGAGAGTGGGGTGTTGAAGTCTACCATTATTATTGTGTGAGGTGCAATGTGTGTCTTGAGCTTGAATAAAGTTTTTGTTATGAATGTGAGTGCTCTTGCATTTGGAGCATAGATGTTCAAAATTGAGAGTTCTTCTTGGTAAATTTTTCTTTTGATGAGTATGAAGTGTCCTTCCTTATCTTTTTTGGTAACTTTTGGTTGAAAGTTGATTTTACTTGATATTAGAATGACTACTCCAGCTTGTTTCTTGGGACCATTTGGTTGGAAAATTGCTTTCCAGCCCTTTACTTTGAGGTAGCACCTGCCTTTGACACTGAAGTGCATTTCCTGTAAGCAACAAAATGCTGGGTCTGGTTTAAGAATCCAGTCTGCTATTCTGTATTTTTATTGAAGAACTGAGTCCAGTGATGTTAAGAGACATTAAGGAATAGTGATTGTTGCTTCCTGTTGTTTTTTATGTAGAGGTGGAATTATGTTTGTGTGGTTAACTTCTTTTGGGTTTGTTGAAAGAAGATTACTTTCTTGCTTTTTCTAGGATGTAGTTTCCCTCCTTGTGTTGGCATTTTCTGTCTATTATCCTTTGTAGAGCTGGATTTGTGGAAAGATAATGTGTAAATTTGCTTTTGTCATGGAATATCTTGGTTTCTCCATCTATGGTAATGGAGAATTTTGTTGGGTATTGTAGCATGGGCTGGCATTTGTGTTCTCTTAGGGTCTGTACGACATCTTCCCAGGATCTTCTAGCTTTCATAGTCTCTGGTAAGAAGCCTGGTGTAATTCTGATAGGTCTGCCTTTATATGTTACTTGACCTTTTTCTCTTGCTGCTTTTAATATTCTTTCTTTGTTTTATGAATTTGGTGTTTTGACTCTTATGTAATAGGAGGAATTTGTTTTCTGGTCCAATCTATTTGGAGTTCTGTAGGCTTCTTGTATGTTTATGGACATCTCTTTCTTTAGGTTAGGGAAGTTTTCTTCTATAATTTGGTGAAGATATTTTCTGACTTTTACGTTGTGAATTTTTGCTCTCTTCTATACCTATTATCTTTAGTTTTGGTCTTCTCATTGTCTCCTAGATTTCCTGAATGTTTTGGATTAGGAGCTTTCTTCATTTTATATTTTCTTTGACTGTTGTATCAATGTTTTCTATGGTATATTCTGCACCTGAGATTCTCTCTTCCTTTCTCTTTTATTCTGTTGGTGATGCATACATCTATGAGTCCTGATCTCTTTCCTAGGTTTTCTATTTCCAGGGTTGTCTCCCTTTGTGATTTCTTTATTGTTTCTATTTCCATTTTTATGTTCTGAATGGTTTTGTTCAATTTTTTCAACTGTGTGGTTGTGTTTCCCTGTAATTCTTTAAGGGATTTTTATGTTTCCTCTTTAAGTGTTTCTACCTATTTACCTGTGTTCTCCTGTATTTCTCTAAGAAAGTTTCTTATGTCTTTCTTCATATCCTCTATCATCATCATGAAATATGATTTTACATCAGAGTCATGCTTTTCTGGTATGTTGGGGTATCCAGGGCTCACTGTGGTGGGAAAACTGGGTTCTGATGATGCCAAGTAGCCTTGGTTTCTGTTGCTTATGTTCTTGCCCTTGCCTCTTGGTTATCTCTGGTGTTAGCTGTCTCTGACTGTGACTAGTCTGTCCTGCAAGCCTGTGTGTCAGTACTCCTGGGAGACTGGTTTTCTCAGGGGGGAATTTGGGTATGGAGCCCTGTGTCACAGGATCAGCTCCTGGCACAGATGGAAACCGGAAGGATCTTGTCCCAGGCTGCCCACTCTTTACTTTTTAAAGCCAAATATCTGAATATCTTTAAAGGCATTATATCCTTAAGTTATGGATCATGAAGGCATGACCTGTCTTCCTTGAAACATTTATTTCTTATTTATTTCTCTTCTTTTGAAATATTTATTTTTATTTTACATGTTTGAACGTTTTGCCTGCATATTTATAAATACACCAGAGTGTGCATCTCTCTGGCACCCTTAGAGGCCAGAAGAGGGTGTTGGATACTCTAGAACTAGAAATCCAAAAGGTTGTTAGTCACCATGTAGGGTACCAGTAGCCAAATCTGGGTTTTCTGAGAAAAACAGTAATTGCTCTTAACCATTGGGCCATTTCCCCAGCCCTATGTTTTCAAGTATCTGCTTTGATCAGGGTCTGTCCTAAATTTTCACCAAATGAAGTCGAAATAGCCATAAAAGCAGTACCCTGGAAAAGGACACCGGATCCTTCCTCCAGCAAACCATTTCTAATGTCCCATCATCTGCGAGCATGCAAGCTCCGGTCCTCCCTACATGCTCAGCGCCCTGTGAAGCTCCTTCAAAGGCAGGCTCTAGATGTCTTCTGGACTTTCCTGGCTGTGTTGGGTGCTGCCAGCCTTAGTCACTCCCTCAAGCTCCTCAGACACGCCAACTTCTTCTCAGGTGCCCCATGAATCATCTTGTAAGAACAGGGTAAAACATAAGGTGCCTACTCTGAAACCAGAGGAAGTAGCGATCTCTGGAGTGCTGGCTCACTAGAAGGTAGAGGCCAGGCTTGATCTACAGTCAGAGTAGGCTGCCATTGGGGACTGTGGGGTGCACCAGAAGGCATCACAGGTATGCCATACAAAGTGCTAAGAATAGATGTGGGGCTGGGCAAGGGTACCCCTGGGTGAGATAAGTCGGTAGAAAAGCATCCTCCCTGGAGGAATGGTCCTGTAGGAGACTCCTAGAAATAAAATTGACAGTGAAAGATGGGCAAGCAGCCATGAAAATGTGATGGTGAGCTGAAGACCTTGGGAATCAACAGAAACATTGTAGCCAGCTGCTCCAGGTTTTTAAGGGGGTAGCCTGCATCTGTTCCAAGACCTAAGCCACCTTGATAAGATTCAAAAGGGGTCTTGTCTGAGGTTTCTAGGGAAGTCTGTGTTGACCAAGTCAAATGTCTTGCTAAAGCTACATTATACCTGGTGTTGGCATCAAAAGACGAGTTTTGCAGATATGCTCCAAACTCAGTATGTCAAACACAGGTGTCATGTAACCTGTCGTTACAACTACGACATACCTTCCCAGAACCCACTTCCCACACGCACCTTCGAACAGATTATGTCACCGCCTCTATAAAGACAGTGCTTTCCCCACCTTTGCCCCCTTTTTTCTTTTCCCCTTTGTCTTTCTCCCCCCCCCCTTCCTTTGTCCCCAGTAAAACCTCTTACACGTGGAACTGCTTTGGCCTGGTGTGCTATGTTCAGACGAGAGCCGCTATTCTAACATATCATTTGGTGCCAAGACCTGGCTCTTGTCTTTAACCTAGTAGGCAGATATGCTACAAACTCAGGATGTCAAAGGTCTCTAATGAAGATGTGACATTCTTCTGAGGGGGTCTGGTGTGTCACACCAGAGTTGCTTTGTGCAAGGCCACATGCCTCAGAATGAGCCTGTGTACCTACTAGTAGATCATTTTGTTCCGTTCATAGCCTGTGACTAGTCCAGCTGCATACCAACATTAGCACTAAGCAGAAGCTTGGGAATTGTAGAACTCTTGTCACACATGGGCATGCCATGTCAGAGATGGCCAACTGCCTGGCCATAACAGAGCTTTGGAAGACCAGAATGAAAACTGGGAGTCCTGAACAAAGCAGAGACATCTTCCCACCAAGCAAAGAACTGGCCCAGCTCATCTGTTCACTGATAGACAGACAGGCAGACCCAAGGAGACTGGGAGTGGCATGTCCTTGGTAACATTGGCATGTGAGAAACCAGGTTACACATACAGGCAGATAAAAAAGATACAAAGGTGTTGCTTGTTTTAAATAAATATTTATTTGTATGCCTGTGGGCATACACATGCCTATATAGAGGTCAGAATTCTTGCAGAGTTCTTGCTGGAAATAATTTGCGAGATTAACAAGAATCCTCGGGTCATAATGCTTGGGGTCAAATGGCCTCCAAGTCCTCACCAGCTCCACCATGGTATTTCTTATATGCATACAATACATGTTTGATATGTGCTATACACGTGTGCCTATGGTGTAAATGTGTGTGTGTGTGTGTGTGTGTGTGTGTGTGTCTCTAAGAGGCTTGATGGTAGCTGCAACATCATGTTCCTATGAATGCAACCAATCTGGCAAGCCTATGAGAGCTAGTGGGGCTTCTCCTTTACTTGGTTACTTGAGGGAAAACTTGAATGATCTTTATGTTGTAGAGCTCCCCAAAGACAGGGATGTGAGAAGCAGGAAAGTGTGGACCTTTAGTACACTCTCATTCATTAATGTGCCTCAGTCTCCTCCACAGCCTGGGGACTCGGAAGCATTACACTCTCAGAATCCCTTCTCCATACTGGGATGTTTTCACTTAAGACAAGCAAGGGTGGGCCGCTTTCTGCGCTGAGGGCAGCCCTGTGGAGCCACAGCCTGTGGTTGGTATCTAAGGTGTCGTCTCTAAACCTCACCATTCACGTGATTTCTGTGGCTTTGGCCTTATCTCTGGACAAGGGACTGCTCTCTGACAATCCGATGAACAAGCTTGATTCCCATAGAGTAACGAGACAATTTGAAAAGCCACTTAGTAATAACCCTGCCAGCCAGTTTTGCTAACGAGTGGTCCTTAACAAAAGTGCCTCCCTTTCTCCCTTGGTTCGGTGGTGAGGGGTATGGCTTCTGGCAACCCCGGTAGGGTCTGCATGACAAGACGCATCCAGCCAGGGCACACAACTGCGTGCTGGAGCAGCGGCCCGGAAGGGCTTAGTGAAAATAGTTGGTTATGTTTTAGCTACGAATAAGACCAACTTAGAGGTGAAAAGACAATCAGTACAGCCACAATGTTGAGACTCCTGAAATGGAAACCAGCTGTCTCCAAAGGGAACTTTGGCTGCCCTCTGCACCGCAGTGGGCGGCCATGTGGCAGCCACTCTATAGCCCGATTCCTCTGCAGAGGACCGAGTGTTCATAAGCCCCAACAGCACAAAGACACGTGGGACAAACTGGGTGACTCCTGGGAGTACAGCAGGGACGGAGGGAGGAAGGGTTAAAAAGCAGAAACATGTCAGGCATAGGAGCACACAACTGTAATTCCAGCACTGGGGAGGCTAAGACAGGGGGATGACGAGTTAGAGACCAGCATGGCGAAATCCTGTCTCAAAATAACAACAACAACAACAGCAGCAGCAGCAGCAGCAGCAACAACAACAACAACAACAGCAACGCAAGAAGCCAAAACACAAAAGCAGCTCTGGAGAAGATGCATCACCAGCTCAGAAGAGTAAAGCAATGTCACACACCACACAGAGGAAACAGCTTTCTGGAACTTGGTGCCTATAGAGTTCTTGCAGGAATCAAATCATTTCTGAGGAAACTTGGTCAAACATAAAGAAGTCTCTGTGGGAGCCAGCAAGGCTTGCTGGGAGAGTATTCTACTGACAGGCAAGTGGTAAGGAAGACTTTCAGCTGGAAGAAAAGTTTGGATACTAAGGTCACACACACACATGCACACGCATGCACACACATATGCACACATGCTTGCACACACACATTCCAAATATAGCTTAAAAGGGAAAAGAAGCCGGACAAAGGAAGATTATAAAGCAGGAATGGCAGATGCAAAAACAAAGTAATACTGGAAAAATATTCTCTTTGACCTCCCTCCTCCCCTCCCTCCTCCCCTCCCTCCGCCCCTCCCTCTTCCCCTCTCTTCTTCCCTCCCTCCTCCTTTCTTCTTCTCCCTCTCTCCTTCTTTCTCTCCTTTCTTCTGTTCTTTCTGCTTTTGAGATTGTCTTCTGGGGGTGGGGGGGATACTCTTACTATGTAGCCCAGGCTGGCCTGGAGTCTATGGCAATCCTGCCTCAGTCTTCTGAGGATTTTGATTGCAGGTCTGTGGTGACTAAGGAATAAGAGCATTCCCATTAGGAATCCCTTCTGTTGTTGTTGTTGTTGTTGTTGTTGTTGTTGTTTTTAATATTTAATAAATATTTCCATATAAAAGACCTTTGAAAAGGCTACAGAATTGCAGAAGAACTCCAGTGTTTGAGAAAGTACTCTCCCATGCACTCTCCTAAGCAGAGACCAATTCTCTCATACACAAGTGGCCTGGGATCTGTCAAAGGCCATGTGTTCCTCCCCTGGCCTTGAGGCCAAGCCATAATAAGGCACACTGGTGATACTCTTGAAGGGTGAGTGGCAGAGTGGCCTAGAATTAAGCTGTGTATACACAACCTTGATTGTTGTCCGCCATGTCTCAGGGTGAGAGCAAACTTCGTTCTGGGAGAGACGGTTACAGAAGCGCGGAATGGGGACGAGGAGGGAATGGGGGAAAATTATATGTTTGAATGAAGACGGAGAGGCAGCAAAGATGAACATTAAAGGAAGGAAGAGGGGGAGGATTCAAATCTAGAGTTTCTAAATTACCCTTGGCTCAAAGGTCTGGTTTACCACTGAAACAGTATAATTACAAAGTTGGCATAAAACAGACCCAGGCTCTAGTTACTAATTTCTCACTAGCAATAGCATCAAAACCCTTTCTGCTAGTAGCCAGTCTCTTGACAAAAACCTTGTGTCTCTTGCACGATGGGACCTATAGGGAGAGCTGGTTTCAATCATGCTAGCCTATAAAACGGTACGCGCTTGCGGTCTCCTTCTCAGATGTCAACTGGAGCAGAGGAGAAAGTGAAGGTTAGGATTGTCAGGGTAACCAGTGGAAGAAAAAAAAAACGTAGCATAAATGTTCTCTTGTCTCCTAGATGCTATACATAGGCAGCATTTGTCAGAAAATTCCCCAGGAACCCTCTGGTGGATTGGAGAAAAATGACCAGAAAGGATCCTGTAGTGTTCATGTTTCTGAACCGGATTCTGCTCAACCTCAGAAAGGCCAGCCTGCCCTGGCTACAGCCTGTGGCGGGTGTGCAAGTCTTCTGGATGTCTCCTGCAGAAATACTTCCATTCTCACCCCATCCTAGTTAATAAGCACATGAGACATTAAAGGTTCATCCCAGCTGGACTCCTGTTGATCTTGGCAACTCCATAGCCAGGGACGTTCATTTCCAAAGTGCAAAACCCAACATAGGAAAAAGTGACTGGACCTTGAACAGGGCAGACATCTTTCTCTTTCTTGCTATTTCTTTTGTTTCCTGGGAAATCTAAATGACAGGCATGTGGTTTCTGCTTTCTTTTGTTTTAATTACAAGGCATGCCCTTTCAAAACCAAGACCCCTTGTTCTTTTCTAACATAACAAATAGAGCTGGAAAGGTGACCCGGGGTAAGGTCATAACTTGGTATTTACATCTTTCTTATAGACCTATGGTCCTCTACCTGGGGTGATCCTGGCCTCCATGGTGCTGGGACTTGTAGATTTATATATTTGGCAGGCATCACCAAGATGTGCAGAAGGAGAGTAAAGTTATTCTTGTATCAGTGAGTAGGGTCAAGGAATCCACTGAACACCCCATATAGCACAGGATAGGCTACTAAATAAAAGATTTCTCTGAAGCAACCATCAACAGTGCAGAGGTGAAAAAACCCCATGGTTTAACAACAGTTCCAGCAACAGTTACACAAAGAATAGCTGTGATGGTGCTTTGGTGTGGTGATATGATTCAACTGATGAGACATGGGGAAAATCAACTTCTCCCTTTGATAATGGAGAACCTGTAGTATGTGTTTGATTATTCATCAGGAACTGAGAGTACCAAAATGAGGAACACGCTGGGAAAACCAAGGCTGAGACCTTACAGCCTTCTGCTAGCACTGAAGAGCCTCCTGACATCGAGCCCGCATTCGATCGGCAGCTAAGGAAATGTGTGCATAGAGTGGACGCAGAAGCACAGAAAGGCTAAAAACAGCTGTATGCTTAGAGTTTTCAAAACTTTATTTAGGGTTCTTAAATACTTCAATTTTTCTTCTAGCCCATGGACCAGTGGTGGGGGAGAAAGAAGGTTCATAGGAAAAGGGTGTTGTGGACCTGTTCAGAAGTAGTTCCTTGGGGCAATTCCACTCTTCACTGGCAGGATACCAGCAGGATACCAGTTCAATAGCAAACACCAAATATGAATCAGCAGTGGCAGAATGATCCAGCAGAAACAGCAAGGCTCTACTGAATCATGCATGAATCAGAAGCAGCAGCCAGAAGCAGCTGGAACACCACAAGAAGTTCTTTGGTGCATTTCTCTCTATGAAGTGAAGACCAGTGAAGTGTTGCACAGCATAGTAATGCAAGAGCATTCTGTCCCTGTCTGTGAGACTCCACTTATGTTTTTCTAAACATCACGCATCCTCTCAAGGGTCTATTTTTAAGCAAAACATCACATGCCCTCTCTAAGACAGCTTCCAGGAAAACATCACGTGACACAACTGAATTGTTAAACCAAAAATTCCCACTTCAGCCATCTTTAAGGTCCTTCACCCTGGACAGCCCGTGGATGGGCATGAGTGTAAGAGACCAGACAGTGCCGGTGTGTGCTTTTGCTTACTCCGTTTCTTTGTTTTGTATGTGTACATGTGTGTGCCTGTGTGTGTGCATGACTGTGTGTCTGTGTGCATGTGTGTGCACATGTGTGTCTGTGCGTGTGTATGTGTGCTTGTGTGTACATGTTGTATGTATGCATGTGTGTCTATGTGCATTGCGTGTGTGCATGTGTGTGCATCTCTGTGTGTCTGTGTGTCTGTGTGTGCACGTGTGTGTCTGTGTGTCTCTCTGTGTGTATGTGCATGTATGTGTGCATGTTGTGCATGTACGCATGTGTGTCTCTGTGTATGTACGTGTATGTGTGTGTGCATGTGTGTCTATATGTATGTACGTGTGTGTGTGTGTGTGTGTGTGTGTATGTGTGTGTGTGTGTGTGTGTGTGTGCTCTTTCATGCATGCTATGGTCCTATATCACAAGGATGGGAGTATGCCTATATATTTGCATAGAAACCACAGGAAGATGTCCAATTTCCCATTCTCCATAGAAAGGCTCACCAAGCCAGGCGGTGGTGGTGCATGCCTTTAATCCCAGCACTTGGGAGGCAGAGGCAGGTGATCTGAGTTCCAGGCCAGCCTGGTCTACAGAGTGAGTTCCAGGACAGCCAGGGCTATACAGAGAAATCCTATCTCGAAAAACGAAAGAAAGAAAGAAAGAAAGAAAGAAAGAAAGAAAGAAAGAAAGAAAGAAAGGCTCACCAAACCTGGCTGTGGAGCTGGCCACCACAGCCCAGCAACCCTACTGTCTTTGCTCTGCACAGTGCCGCGGTTACAGGCAGTCCAGGCCTTTCCCCCACATTTTACATGAGTCCTGGAGATTTGAACTCAAGTCCTCATTCTTGACAGTAAGCACTTTACCCCCTGAGCCACCTCTCCACACTTGCTTTTGTTTTGAGGTCAGATACCTATAGGGCAGGTACAAGCAACTACTAAAAGAAATACCAATGGCAGTATACATTTTAAACCTTGTTTGACTTTACTAATCACAGAAATGAATACTAAATCTATGTTTCTGTTTTTACCTCCCAAATTGGCTAGACAATTTTCATCTGCAATCTTAGCCCTGCTGAGCTGAAACAAGAATTCCCAGTCTGTAAAATTGGGTATATATATTAGGCTTTCCTAATGAGAAAGATGGCCATGGCTTGCATTAGTCTGGGCATTCAAGAAAATCAGAAGCAACACAATTCGCAGAGGTAGGAAAGAAAGGATGTATTATGGAAACAGCTCGCATGACTGAGGAGGCTGACAAGCCCCATGACAGGTCATCTGCAAGCTGCAGAGCTAGAGTCACCAGTGTTGGACTCACGTGCAAAGGTCTGAGGTCACAGAAGCCAATGGTATAACCCCAGGCTATCGCCAAAGGCATGAGAAGGGGCTGGATGGCGGGTGGGGAGCATTGGTGTGGGTCCTAGACGACTTGGGGCTTTGATGCTTTGATGTTCTAAATGGCAAGGGAAGATGAGTACCAGCTTCAGGAGAGAAAGGAGATTCTTGCTTCTTCTGCCTTGTAAAGTGTGTGTGTGTGTGTGTGTGTGTGTGTGTGTGTGTGTGCGCGCGCGCTTATGTGCATACATATGTGCATATATGCATCTGGTATGTTCATGTGTGAGTGTGTGAATGTAACCGCGTGTATACCACAACACACTTGCAGGGGTCAGAAAGCAAACTCCACATCAGTCTTTGTCTTTCACCCTGTTTGAGACAGGGTCTCCTTTGCGGTTCAATGCTAAATGTGACAAGCTAGCTGGTTTAAGGGGCCTTGGAGTTTCTCTTATCTTGACTCCCATCTACTTGTAGGAATGTGGAGATTACAGTTGTAGGCTGCTGCATCCTGCTTTACCTGGGGTCCCAATGCAGGCCTTGTCCTGGCCGGCGAAGGACACTCTACTCAGCCAACACTAGTTTTTTAGTCGGATGTTTGTTCAGTTGGTTGTTTTTGTTTGTTTGGTTGCTTCGTTTGGGGGGAAAGTTGGGCTTGGTTTGGAAACTAAATTGAATCTCATTCTACTTAAAGAGGAAATCTGTACATGTATCATTTCCTGGGCTCTCTCCTTGTAAACAGGCTTTCAGTTTTCAGAGATGCACATTGCCATCTCCCAACCTTCTCCTCTGACCAATTTGCATATTCTTTCATCTCGTATTTACTTATGTGTTTCTATTTTATGTGCATGAGTGCTTTGCTCACATGTATGTGTGTGCCTGGTGCCCAAGGAGGTCAGAAGAGAACATGGATTCCCTGGAACTGGAGTTATAGACAGTTCTGAGCTGCTCTTGTGGGTACTGAAGCTCTTAAATTCTAAGCCTGCAGTTCTCAGTGTGTGGGTCTTGAACCACTTTGGGGTTCGAACGACCCTTTCACAGGGGTCACCTGAGACCATCAGAAAACACAGATACTTTGTATTAGGATTCATAAGAGTAGCAAAGTTTTAGGTATGAATTAGCAACACAATAATTTTATGGTTGGGGGTCACCACAACACTGTTGTAAAGAGTCACAGCACTAGGAAGGTCGAGATCCTCCGCTCTAAGCCCTCTCTCCAGCCCCCTTTTAAACTCGGCTAATACAACCCTGCCCCTCTGAGCTGGTCAACCAGCTGCTGAGCAAATACATCTCAGCTTTAGAGAAAGCTAAACTGCATCATTAAGACACTCATCTGAGCCTTGTTATTTTGACTTTTTGACTCCCCTCGCCCCCCTGTAACATAAAGTAGCCACAATCTCTTCAGTGAACAGCCGGGTGTTTGTTTGCCAGAAATTCTTTCTGTTCCTCAGCCATCCTTTTCAGACTCCTAATGGTATGTATTTGTAAAGTGGGAAACCTGCCGGCACCGTTTGACTTTAATGGGCGCATTTAAACACACTTTGCCTCCAAAGCTTATCACTTAGTTACCTAACCTGCATGAATAGGTTAAATATTTTCCACAGTATTTATATAAATATGATACCTGGTTTCAAGTTAAACCTAATAAGAAGGAAGTTATTCTTTCCTTAAATTACATCCATTTATTTTCATTTGTTTTTATCTTCCTCTTTTTTTTTTTTTTTTTTAATGTGCACTCGACTAAGGAGATTCACGAGGCAGATGTAGAAATGTCACTTTATAAATGTGAGATTGTGCCGGTGTGCTGCTGTCGTCCGTACTTTAAGGGACTATAACTGTTCCTCCAGGATGTATGCTTTGGCCGTGAATCTGAAACCTAATATAAAAATCAAGTTAATGTGAGAATTTTTTTTTTTAAAGTCCTGAAAATAAAGCATTCAGGAGAGGGCTGCGGGGCTGCGGCAGGGTGGTGCGGCGCATCCAAGTGTTCCTCCGCGCTTACAAAGCCGCCCTTGTTCCTGCGTTGCGCAAAGGTTCCAAGGCACACATCCCTCCCGACCCTCTGCCAATGGGCGCATGCGCTGCTGAGTGCTTTGCTGCTTGGTGTACCTGGAAATACCCTGAGATCCATCCCTAGGCTCTCCCTTGCTTCTCCCACATCTCTGCATCCCAGGAGACATCCCCACCTTTCTTGGTGGGTTCCCCAACCGAATGCAGTGATACAGGGCTGGGAGACGGCTGTACAGTTAGGAGTGTGCTGTTCTTGCAGAGGTTGGAGTTCGGTTCCCAGGACCCACTATCTGGCTGCCTGCAGCTGCCTGTAACTCAAGCTCCAGGACAGTCCACACTTTTGCTATGTGTCTGTACTTGTACACATACAGACACACAGACACATACACGCGCACATCATTTAAAATAAAATAAATCCTTTTAAAAGAAATTACTAAACACACACAGTGTTTTAGAGTGGAGGGTGCAGAGGCCGTAGGAGTAAGTCTACATAACTTTTGTTGTTGCGCCAATTTATTTATTTATTTATTTATTTATTTATTTATTTATTGGTTTTTGAAACAAGGTCTCGCATAGCACAGGCTGGCCTCAAACTTGCCGCGGGGCTGGAGGTGCCCATGAAATTCTAATCCTCCTGCTTCCACCCTACTAAGTGTGGGGATTACAGGCGTGCATCATCATGCCCAGTTAATGGGGTGCTGAGGATGGAACCCAGAGTTTCATGCATGCCAGTCCGTCACTCTGTCCACCGACTGGCATCTCCAGCCCCAGCTATCAATCTCACCAGCCCAGCACAGCGTGGCGCACGCTGAGCATGATGCCGTCTACTCTCCGTGACGCCATACAAATCACTGCCTCGGCCTCATTTCCTAGAGCTTCTGTCTTCTAGCACAAGCACCACAGAAGACGAGGTCAGCACGGGGCTGCTATCATCGTATGGAAGAGATAACCCTCCAAGATAAGGCAGGTGACAGGGAGAGTGTCCAGCCAAAGCTGGCAGCCGGCGTTGGCACTTCTCGAGGAGACTCAAGATGGAATGGTAGGCACTGGGAGTGCAGTTAAGACTGTGAAAGTCTCCAGGCCACCTCGCACCACATACATCTTTATATTTTTAAAAGGAAGAGAGTTGATATGTGTGTTAGTTACACCTACCTTGCTCAGACCCGATACCCGACAGAAGCGATGTATGGGTAGTCTTAATAGAGACTCAGGGTTCAGGGCCCACGGTCCATCATTGCAACTGAAGCAGTTGTACCCCTGGCATTAAGAATACATGCACCTAGTTCACAAGCACAGGGACCAGAGGTCAGGCTCCCACCACAAGTGGGACCAAGAGAGAACCGTGAAGGCCCACCTTCAGAGCTCTACTTCCAGCCGGGCCCCATCTCTTCAATGCACAAATCTCTCAAAGCAGCACAATCAGCTGATGACCAAGTGCTCAAGACACAAGTGTCGGGGATGGGGGGCGGATATCCCACATTCGACCCATTTAGCCAGTCGCAATACCTCATCTCCACAAGACACCAAAGAAGCGCATCTAGGGCCCATGGGTGCCGGGTGATGGGATAATGTTGTTTCCGGGTTTCAGCACCAAATGATGGGTTTATAAAAGGAGAGAAGGGGGATTAGAGTGTGGCATGGTGGTGTGGGGAATGACCACATTGGAGGGGGGAGGGGAGAAGAGCCCAAGAGGGGCAGAGAGGTGAGAGTGCTAAGAAGTAAAAGCGATGAAAGAGAAAGAGGAGGGGCAAGCAGCCCCTTTTATAGCGGGCCAGGTCTATGGGGCGGGGCATACCTGGCTGTTGCCAGGTAATTGTGGGGTGGAGCTTAGACAGAATACTAACACCGGGTCTCCAAAGGACTGGACCCAAAGCAGAGGACTGTTTTTCAGTATCTCTTCTCATCCTAACGAAAGATACATCAGCTAAAGAAGAGCAGGCGTAGCAGTGGGCCTGACGGACTCAGGGTGAGAACTGAGGGGAGGCTGAAGACAAATGCTTCATCCAAGGAAGCAGGAACAATCTAGGCACCAGAGTGATCTCATCTCTGAGGAGGAAGCTGGTGGTTGGGAGGTAGGCCATCTAGGGTCTTGGTCTTGTACTGGGATCCATGCAATGAGTAATCTTGGATCCATAAACTGATCCTTCTGGGCTCTGTGTCTCCAGCTACATGATTGACATAGATTTGATGTCTCTAAAGTCTTTCTCCTGCTGGAAAGTCACAATAAAGATTATTTTAGCTAATGAAATGGGACATCCAAGTAGTCCCAGCTACTCATAAGGCTGAAGCAGAAGGATCGCCTAAGTCAAGAGTTTAAGGTAATTCTAGGCCATACAAGGAGACTAGGCCAAATAACACAATTAAAAAATATCCATCATTTGGAGGTGGAAACAAGAGAATCGGGAGTCCACGGTCATCCTTGGTTATATGGCAATTTTGAGTCTAACCTGAGCTGTCTCTGTCTTAGTTAGGGTTTCTATCACTGTAATGAAACATCATGACTGCAGGGCAGTGGTGGCACACGCATTTAATCCAAACACTTGGGAGGCAGAGGCAGAGGCAGAGGCAGAGGCAGAGGCAGAGGCAGAGGCAGAGGCAGAGGCAGAGGCAGAGGCAGAGGCAGAGGCAGAGGCAGAGGCAGAGGCAGAGGCAGAGGCAGGTGCATTTCTGAGTTCGAGGCCAGCCTGGTCTACAGAGTGAGTTCCAGGATAGCCAGGGCTACACAAAGAAATCCTGTATCAAAGAAGAAGAAGGAGGAGGAGGAGGAGGGGGGGAGAGGGAGAGGGAGAGGGAGAGGGAGAGGGAGAGGGAGAGGGAGAGGGAGAGGGAGAGGGAGAGGGAGAAGAAAAAGAAGAAGAAGAAGAAGAAGAAGAAGAAGAAGAAGAAGAAGAAGAAGAAGAAGAAGAAGAAAGTTGGAGAGTAAAGGGTTTATTTGGCTTATACTTTTATATCATTATTCATCCTCAAAGGAAAACTGAACAGGATCTCAAACAGAACAGGAAGCTGGAGGCAGGAGCAGATGCAGAAGCCATGGAGGGGTGCTGCTTACTGGCTTGCTCCCCATGGATTGCTCAGCTTACTTTTGATAGAACCCAGGACCACAGGCCTAGGAATGTCCCCGTCCACAATGGACTGGGCCCTCCAACATCAATCATTTACTAAGAAATTGCCCTGCAGCTGGATCGTACATGGTTTTTTTCTCAATTGAGGTTCTCTCCTTTCAGGTAACTCCAGCTTGTGTCAAGTTGACATAAAACCACCCAGCACACTCTGCAAAATGGGAAGGGAAGAGAAGGGGGATGGGTAGGAAGGGAAGAGAATGAAGGGGAGAGAAATTAAGGAAAGAAGTTGAGGAGGAGGGAAAGGGAGCCATTGAGTATTAAACAGGACCTTGGTGATCTCCCTGAAACACCCGTGCAACTTTTGTCTGCATCTCACGGACCAATGGGCTGGCTCGCTGCTGGTCGACACGGGCCTTCGGCTCTGCTGAGAAATGCTTCAGCTGACAGGGCATCCAGAGTCAGTGGACAAAGGGAGGGAGGACTCTGCTCCTTGTTTGAACAAGTGCTCTGGTGCCACAGGCCCTGAGAATCCTCTGGCTTTGGAAGTCCTCCATTTTTTTTTTATCTCAAGGCAATTGTGACTTGAACCGGGAGAACCACCTGTGTAGCATCCACGTTAGGAGTCAAAACTTTTGGACACCATAGTACTTTTCCTTCTATCCCCGACACACACAGACAACTGTCCTGACCCGTGATCAACCCGTGGGCTGCTCACTCCCGTGCCTGAGTCGTGAGCCACAGTGAACTGCCGTGGCCTCAGCATGGAGAGTGGGCCCAGAGCAAATTCTCACTGGGTTGTGATGCTTTTAAGCACTTAGACCTCTCCATGCTTGCTCCTCCCTTGAGTACCTGTGGTTCAAGACTATTTTAAAAAACAAATCTCTTGGGTTCCATAACCTTTGTTCCTTCGAGATTCCTACAGGTCACCTCCAGAATCGACTTCCTGCAGTCAATAGTCCATATGCTTGCTTCAACCCAAATCGCAGCTCAGAGACAGGGCAGGATGAGAGCCTATGGGTGACGTGTTGATATTCTAATGTATAAAAGGCACAGAGAACTTTAAAAAATTATAAAGAAAAGGGATTTGTGGGGCTGGAGAGATAACTCAGGGGTTAAAAGCACCGATTGCTCTTCCAGAGTTCGGAAGCTCAATTCCCAGCAACCACTCGGTGGCTCACAACCATCTGTAATGGGATCTGATGCCCTCTTCTGGGGTGTCTAAAAACAGTGACCATGTACTTGTATAAATACAATAAATAAATCTTTAAAAAAAAGAAAAAGGATTTGGTCGATGTACATTGACAAGCATGGCACATTCACAAAGATGCCTCTGGGAAGGCGCCAACCTGATTCTAGTTGTTCTTGTTCTTAGACAAGGGTGTGACAGTGGCTCATAGCACCAGACCCTCAGCTCCAGGCTAGTTCTCCAAACGAGCAGCATCAGAGAGGGGCAGTAGTACAGGAGGCACAGGCTGATATTTTAATACCATTGCTAAAGTACCAGCTGTAGAAAGAAAAGGATCCGTAGATAAATATCAGGGGAAACATGACTATGCCTAACATATGAGAACAAACCGTTTTCTCAGCCAACAATAATATAACTCTCACCTCATACTGTGGTCCACTCTAAAAGCTGTAGTTAACATCATATTCAAAATAACCAGACAGTTCGAATATATACCTCCACTTCCCAAGTGGGAAAACTGAAACCCAGAGATGTCCACTCACTTCCCAGGGTTCCAAAACTATTATTTAGTGATTAAATCAAACCCAAGCTGTCTGGTGCTGGGCTCCATCTATTCAATCCCAAACCATTATGCCCAGGAGCCTCAGAAAAATGGCAGACAAAGGATTCAGGCATGTCGGTTCAACGCTGTATTTGAGTCACTCTAATGAAGCCAGATTATTTACTTCCATTCCTTTCTCTTGCAGACTCTTAGCACCTGCTCTGAAGGTCAGACCCTACCTGCAGCCGCTCTGCACGGGTAGCAGGTAGCTCTCGCAGCCGCACCCTCTCCTTTTTGATTAGTGCTAACTCATGGGTTCAATTCCTGCCGCTTATGTGCAATGCACACAGGTGTGCAAATTCTGGCAAGGATGTGGAGAAAGAAGAATGCATGTTCACTGTTGATGGGCCAGTGCAGCCACGGTGGAAATCAACGTGAAGGCTCCTCAGAAAACTGAAAATAGAACTATGGCGTGCCCAGCTCTGCCACTCTGTGCAGGGGCTCTTTGTCCCAAGGAGCTTCTTGAAGGAACATCCATGCTTGTTGCTGCTTTGTTGCCATGGCAAAGAAATCACATCCGCTTCTGTGTCCATCACCAGATGAGTGGGTAATGAACACAGGGTACCTACACACCACAGAACTTTATCCAGACAGACAGACAGACAGACAAATGAAATGTGCAGGGAACTAGATAGAACCAGAAGATATTGTATTGAGGGAAGCCAGATTCCTAAGGACAAATATCACATCTTCTCTCTCAGGTGCAGATCCTGGCTTCTAAATGCTTTGTTTGTGCATATTCATATGGAAGGGAGTATGTGTCTAGACACACAGAAAAATTGAAGAGGAAAAAACAAAACAAAACAAAACAAAACAAAACAAAACAAAACAAAAAAAAAACAGTGCCGGGCGGTGGTGGCGCATGCCTTTAATCCCAGCACTTGAGAGGCAGAGGCAGGTGGATTTCTGAGTTCGAGGCCAGCCTGGTCTACAGAGTGAGTTCCAGGATAGTCACGGCTACACAGAGAAACCCTGTCTCAAAAAACCAACAACAACAACAACAACAACAACAACAACAACAAAAAAAAAAAAAGAAAGAAAGAAAGAAAAAGAAAGAAAGAAAAAAAAAGAAAATTTGAAAAGGGCCAGTGTGTGGGGTAGGATTTGGGGAGAGAGATGGGGAGGCTAACAGAACATATGTGGATATGAAAGTGGAAAGAGGATTATCAGAGATGAAAGGCTGGTGTAACGAGGGGGGCAGGAATGGAGGAGCATCCGTGAATGAAGGAAATCTGTCACTCTGCAAGCTAATTAAAAAAAGAAGATGTAGTAAAAAGAAATTAATTCAAGAAGTTATCAAAGAATCCGATGGGGGTGCTGGGAATGAAAGTTTTAAATAAATTAAGAACAAAAGGCACGGATTCTAGCTTGGGAACTGCAAGCAAACCTTGAGAAGAAAAGTGTTCACCTCCCAGGGGAGAAAGATAACCCTGCGGAGTTGAAAGCAGTGTCAGCGACAGAGGACCAGAACTCACAGATAAGGGGCTGGAGATGGGCACCCCCCCCCCGGGATAAAAGGGAGTCAGGCAGTAAATAGCGTAAGAAACCCAAGTGACAAAAAACATCCAGAGAGAAGATAGACTCCTTGTCTGCTGGGAAGCGGCGTTTTCCCACCAGAAGGAGTGATGTAATCAACTCCAAGCTGAGACTAAGAAGTGAATTAAAACCCGCCCACGCCCCCTCCTCCGCCACCAGCTTCTACACCTGAAACAGGAAACTTCTCATTTTCTTTTCTTTTTTGTTTCTTTGTAGCACGAGAGATGGAAACGAGGGTCTCATGTACAGTAGGCCAACCCTTTGCCACTGAGTTACCCCTACCCCCCACTAGCCTAGGAAACTCTGCTTGCAGCCAACCCAAGAAAATGGAGTGAAACTCGACTGCCTGGTGCTTAGAGGCCTAGACCCCAGAAGGAGGTTCCCCATGCCTGACACTGGCTGCTGCACCCGTGTGTCCTGAGGAAAGGCCTCCACTGGAGGGAAAACTAGATTGGTCCCAAAGGCAAGGAGAGACGGCAGGTGTTACCTCAAATAGATGCAAAGAATATCCCCTGAAGTTGGTGAGAGGGAGGAGAGAGAGACAGTGCCATCACATGGATGAAGTCTCGTCCACTGGTTTCTCATTCCTACACAAAGGAGTTCAGCCCTGATGTCACATCATGGCCATCACTAAAACCTGGCACTATCACACTCCCTGGACTATCAACATAGCATTCCCCTCTCACCTCCCTCACCGGCCACCAGAGTGATCCGACCCTCAGACCGGACTGAAGGCCCAGGATTAATGGGATGCCTGGCGCTATGTGACTCAATGTGTAGCGTTCCCAGTTCCTTGGGAAAGAAATTGTTACACTTCCTGCGTGCAAGCCCTTCAGAGCTTCCCACAAACATCAGTGGTCAACAAGCAGTGTGCCAAGTCCTGCCTATAAGCTAAGACTGGTTTTTACATGTGTGAAGGGTTTTGAGTATTTTTGTAAAGAATGTATACGCAGCCGGGAGGTGGTGATGGCGGCGCACACCTTTAATCCCAGCACTTGGGAGGCAGAGGCAGGCAGATCTCTGAGTTCCAGAACAGCCTGGTCTACAGAGTGAGTAGGACAGCCAGGGCTAAACAGAGAAACCCTGTCTTGAAAAAAAAAAAAAGAATGTATACTCTCACACATGTATACACACACACACACACACACACACACACACACACACACACACATACTGCAAAGCCTCTGGCATCTCCTGTCTGGCCTGGTTCAGAAAGCTCATTAGACTCGATGGCATGGGTAAAGAACCAAAACTCTAAACATGGTGCAATGCAAAAGACCATTCCTGCTCCTGCTTCCCTCTCCCCTCCCCGCTGACCTCCCTGCCCTGGGCTCATCCCTTCAGTCAGAGAATGATGAGGAGCCTTGAATCTTCCCAGCAACTCTCCGGGGTGCTGGCTCTGGTCCCCCATCCTGGAGCACTAGCCCCTGACCAAGGCTAACTCAGCCTCAAGCTCCACCCACAGGCTGTAAGCACACCAGACTAGCTTTAATTAAGGACTCAACCTCTGAGTTGCTCTCTTCCCCAGCCCCACTCCCACCCCAGAGCCTGGAGTCTGGGTCCCACCCCACCTCTGAGGCCTTGAGTTCTGAACCTTATGGTAGGGCAAACGCTGCCCTCGATCCCCCAGACCCCCAGCTCTGCTTCACGCCATGCTCAGGATTTAGGGTCTCACCAGAGCACCCCAACCTTCCTTCACATCAATTGTGGCTCAGCTGGAAGCTTCTGAGGAAGCGGGTCACCACATCTGACCATCTCTAGTTCAGCAACAGGCCCAGCATATTATCAACATATTATCATTAACAATTAATGAAGTAATTGTTAACACTACATAAATAGATAATAAGTATTTTTATCACATTTATTTGTTACCAAGGAGGGATTCAATTCATGTGTATTAATCCTCTTAAATTTTTACAACCATTTGCATGTGTGTGTGTGTGTGTGTATGTGTGTGTGTTTGCATATGTACCACATTTATGCAAGTACTCTGAGAAGCCAGAAGATAGCACCAGATCCATTACAGTTACAGGTGGTCCTTGGCGAGAACAGCAAGTGGTCTCTACCACTGAGTCATCTCTCCAATCTCTGTATTAATCTTTTTTTTTCAAATTTTAGCTCTCTGTTTATCCCACCCCAGTGTGTGTATGAGTGTGTGAGTGTGTGTGTATGTATGAATGTGTGTGTGTCAATGTAAGTATGTGTAGGTGTGTGTGAGTGAATAAGTATATGTGAGTGTGTATGAGTGTGTGTGTGTGTGTGTGTGTGTGTCTAAGTGCAAATGTACATGTGTTCTCCTGAATTCTGGGATCGAATCCAAAGCCAAATGCCTTCCAAGTGTGTATACTAACCCATACCCCAAGTCCCTCATCTTTTATTTCTATCTCATATGCATGGAGTTTACCCTCCGTGTCTATCTCTGCACCACTGTGTACCTGGTGCCCACAGAGGCCAGAAGAAAGCATTAGATTCCCCAGAACTGGAGTTCCAGATGGTTGTGAGCTACCATGCAGGTGCTGAGTCTTCTAGAGGAACAGCCAGTGTTCTTAAACAATGAACTATCTCCTCAGGCCCTATCGTTTGCATCTTTGAAGAGAAATTTGAGCTTAGTAACTTTGAACTCTGTGGCTCTGAAATGACATTATTCTACGAACAATAATAAAAACACTACAAGAAAGTGTCTTGCCTGTGTCTACAAGAAATTCTCCCTTTTTCTTGTCTCCGTCCTTTTTCTTTCTTTTTCCCCCCTTTTTGTTCTTTCCTCCACTTTATTGATCCTTTTCCTCCTCTTGTTCTTCTTTGTTTAGACAGAGTTGACTCTCCCTCAGGCTAGCCTCAGCATCACGGTGCTGGTATTTCAGGTACACAGTATCATACCAGGCCCTACAACCTTTTGTAATAAAACTGAAGCTATGGAGACAAAGAGTAGGCAGTCACGGGATGGCATGCGAGAGGAAGCAGCTTCTTGGGGAATTACCACTGAACCTGAGTTTTCTACCGTCAAGGTTAAAGAACGCACTCTGGGTAGGTTACATTGCGAGGTTGGAAAGGTGCAAGCAATGCCTGCCTCCCTAACGCCTCAGAAGAAGCCCTGCTGCCAGAACCTTGGCTTACATGAGTCAAGGAAATGAAAATTCAGTGAACCCACGTAAGAAAATATTACTGAGTGGGTGGAAATGAGTTCAGGCCTTTGATCTTTAGAACTGGGAGATAATTGGATGGTGTCCTTTCAATGCACTGAGTATGGGGTCATCTGTCACTGTACCCCCTCGGATACAAATACACCCACAAATGATTGCAAGCAGTAGGCAGAGGCTCCTGGGTGTTCTTTCCGCCACTCGCTAAATGTTGAGCATACAAATGAATGATAAGGGGCACGCGTTTAGGTAGTTATCAGATCCTAACTATTGTCAAACTGCCTTGAGTGGCCTTTTCAACATCTATTGCTTCCCTCTATTAGGGATTTGCCTGAGCTCATTCACATGCAGGCGAGCACTTCAATTTCCACTTCAATCAGCAAACACATCTTTGATGCCTCTTCATGGAGCAGCACCCAGGAAAGCCACCTCAGAGCATCATCCTGTCCAGACCCCTATACAAAGCTCCTTTCTCTAATCGAAGAAACGTTCATCTTTAGTATAAAGAAAGAACTTAATGAATAACGTTTAAAAAGAAAGAAGTGTCTAGTGGACGCCAGAAGAAGGTGTCCCCTTCTTCTGGGCCCTCCCCTCCTTCCAGAAGCATTCTTCTTGGGGTGTTCCTTTGCCAGGATGAAGTCTAGGGGGTCATGGAAAGCCTTCCTTGTGGTCTCCCTGGCAAAGGAACTTATTATGCCTATCATGCAGAGAGCTTGGTCTTTGAGTTCATAGTCACCAAGGGCTTCATTTATGGGGAGGGAAATCAAACCAACCAGAGAAGAAGACTTGATTCTGGAGTGGATAGCAAGGCAACTGGCGACTGGAAGCTGTGGGTTTGCTGGCGTGAGCTGGAAGTCTGATTCTCTTCCAAATGGTTAGAAACTGAGGCTCAGGGAGATTTAGTGGCTTACTGAAGGCTGTGCACTCATTTCACCATGAAGGAGCGTTGCCTCATGTATTCAAGTCCATAAACACACAGCATATACATCAGTGTACAGACACATACAATTCCCAAACCTCTGGAAGACTTAACACTAGCTGCTCTAGTCTGTCCACTGGTACAGCATTACTAAGTGTCTTGGTAAGCTTCGTGCTACTGAAACAGATGCCTGAGATGAGATAACTATGTGGTAAGAGGAAGCTGAGTGCAGAGGTGTTCACCTGTAATCCCAGCCCCCAAAGGCTTCAGTCAGAGGATGGAGAGTCAGAAACCAGCTAGGCTACGGAGGGGCAACCCTCTCTCCTCCTAAAAAGAAAATTGCAAAGAAAGGTTTATTTTGTCCCTTGGAGATTGCAGCCTGTGGTTGTTTGCAGGCCCGTGGCAAGGTCATATATCACAGCGGGAAGGTGGTATAGAGGAAGCCAATCGCTGAATCAAGGTTCCAGTGCCCCCTTTAAAGGTGTGCTTCCAATAGTCTGACTTCCTGCCACAAACCCTCACCTCCCACAGCACAAGCTGGTCACCACCAGGTCTTCAGCGGATGACTTTTTGGGGTACACTTATATAAACCATAGGACTAAGGTAGTAGTAAATCAGCCTCTGGGGAATTAATGAGATGCCAACAATGTAAATGAGGTCCCACAGGGCATTGACCAACCCACGAATATACAGATATCTGGGTCATCCATTCTATTGGTGGAGATGTCTGTGAGAAGCAAGAAAGACAGCTATTCCCAGGAGAGGAAAGTGGAGGGTAAACCTGGCTAGACACTGGGGAATTCACCAGAGTCACTAGGCTGGAAAGTCACCTGCAATTAAAGAGTCAGCACTGGCTCTTTAATTCTACCCCCACCCCCACCCCACCATCCAACTCCAAAAACTGTCTAAAAGTGAGTTTAACAAGGAGAGGAAAATAAGTCAAAGCCATGCAATTTTTTTTATAAAGAAAGTCTGCTCTGAACTAGTGGGTAGAGCACTCACCATGCAAGTCTGAGTCCCTGACTCATGTAAAAGCCAGGTAGAGTGCTATGCATGTGGATAATCTCAGTGCTCCTACAGAGAGGTGGGAGGTAGAGATCCCTAGAAACTAACTCATAAGCCAGGTAGCCTAGTGTGCTCACACTCAAACAGCAAAGAGTTCTGCCTCATACAAGGTGGAAAAAGAAAACTGATACCCAAGGTTGTCTTCTGACCCAAACACACCACACACACACACACACACACACACACACACACACACACACATTAAACAAGAAAATGGAAAGCAGTTCTAAGAAACAAGGTCTGGAGTAACCTTAGCTACCTGCTAAGGTAGCCAAGGGCTGAGATGCTGAGGACTAGAAAATCTCCCAAGGGGAAGTGTCAAACACTTTCCAGAAAATCACTTCTGACAATTTAAAACCCAGAAAGAGATGAATATTGACAGATCTAACCGTGCCTGCTTACTCCAAGATGAAGCCATGGTATTCGAGTGTCCATCAGCAAGAGTCATCTCTCTTCTCTCTTAATGAGATCCCAGGCCGTTGCTCCCCCAGAAATCATCACCTTCCATCATTTTGGTCCTGTAACAGGTGGGGAGTGGGTGTGACAGCCCTTCACGTTTAGGGCTGGGCATGGCGGGGAAACCCCAGAAAGTTTGAGTTTCAGCTCAGTGGACGCCTCCTTTGCCCCATCTCCTCAGTCTTGAGGATAGTTCCCTTCCCTATACACCAGCCGCAGGGAGAATGCACCATTCCAGGACATTCTTCTCAGTGCTCTGTTGGCCCTGGCAAACCGTCTCCTTCCACTTCAGCATACACAGTGACTAACTGCCTTCCTCAAGAGCCAGGACCCTGAGCCAAGTTTCCCTGAACAACTCACCACCCAGCCAGAAAGATGCTCTGCCTTAGCCTTTGTGCTTGGAGATAAAAAGATGAGGAAAATTCCCATCCTGTCCCAGCTCATCCCTTCATGGTTCCAAGAAGAAAGATTTTTCCATCCTGTCTACAGCATGCTTTGAATCTGCTGATTGAGTTTCCAAGGTTAGGAGGATTGGGTGGCATATTGGTTATTGTTCTATTCCTGTGATAAAACGCTGTAACCAAGGCAACTTATAGAAGGAAGGGTTTATTTGGGCTGATGGTTCCAGAGGGGTGACAGTCTACCACCATCCCGGCAGCCAAGCACAGTAGGAGGCAGATGTGACAGCGGGGCAGCCACTGACAGCTCACAGCTTGAATCTCAGGTACAAAGCACACAGAAGCAGATCAGTTGCCCTGAGAATGTCACAAGGTTTTGAAACTTCAAAGCCCACCCCAATGACATGTTTCCTCTAGCAGGACCACATCTTCTAAAACCTCCCCCAAACAGCTCCACCAAGTGGAGACCACGTGTCAAAGCCTGTGGGGACATTCTCATCCAAACTACCACAGTAGACTTTGTCATTGCCTTTAGCGGACCAGGCTGTAGGTCTAGTTATCAAACTTTAGACTGCTTTAGCCTTTTCTTATTACCTGGGGAAAAAAATTTTAAAGTGTCACAACACTCATACCTGAAAATGTAGCTGGCTTGTCTCAGTCTCCGGTTAAGTTTCAAATTTGTGACATTTGCTCCATCTCCATGCCCTGTAAAAGCCATTTCCCTATTATGTGGGGAAAGTTGGTTGTAGGCTGGGTGAACCACCTGTTCCTCCGAAGAAATCTCACTTGATCTCCAAGTGATCTCCAACTATACCAGGCTACTTGTGACCAGTCAGAAAGTACATCCCACCTGTACAGAATAGGATGGGAGTCTATGCCATTGTTTCTTGAGGGTCTGTCTTCCCCAAATGAGATTATAAATTCCTCCAGGAAAGCATTCACTTCCCATCTCCTTCCATCTCTGCCATGTGTCCCCCGTTCCCCTCTCCGCTTCCTGTGATTTACCCACACACCCAAAATAACAGCACGTCATAAAAAAACGTGTCGACCCATGCCCAGTGTCACATGTAAAGTACGCAAGAAGGCAATACACACAAAAGTGCTTCTACAAGCGTCTGTTCGTGGCCCTTTCCGACGCATGCTTCATTTTTAAGGACGTGGACTTTTTTCTCTTCTGTTGCTGTGACACTGAAACTCGTGGAAAGTTTTATGCAAATGAGGAAGATGTCAAGAAATGATTCCTACTCTGTTTTCCAAGGAGCCACACTCTATCTCTGCCTTTCTGACAGATCAGCCCTTGGTGAGGTAGTAATTGATCATACTTACCAAACTCTCTGATGTGGTTTCTTCGTAGTGGGTAGGCAAGCTCCTACATATGTGAGAAGATAGGAACCACAGTGACCCTCAGGCAACAGATGAGTAAACCGAGGCATACACACAGTGAAGCAACGTGCCCAAGCTTGTACAGTTTGTCAGCAGTAAAGACAAGCTGACCTGGGTCTGTCTATTGATAGTATATTAACTTTCTACCACCAGAGTAAAAACCTCATAAAGACACAATCATCCTGACTCACACTTTCTGGAAGTCCCAGTCTGTGACCATGTTGACCCCATGGTTTCCAGCCTTCAGTGACACAGGACATTGTGGTAGAAACTTGTGGCAGAACATCAACAACAAAAATGAGTTCCCGGGGCTGAAGAGATGACTCAGTGATTGAGAACACTGACTGGTCTTCCAAAGGTCCTGAGTTCAAATCCCAGCAACCACATGGTGGCTCACAACCATCTGTAAGGAGATCTGACTCTCTCTTGTGGAGTGTCTGAAGACAGCTACAGTGTACTTACATATAATAAATAAATGAATCATTTTTTAAAAAGAAAATCTGAAGAAGTTTATTTAAAAAAAAAAAGCTCCCCTTGTTCTGAGAAGCAAAACTGGCAGAAGGGATTAGAGGACCCTAAGGACCTAATGACCTCCTATCAGGTTCAACTTCTTAAAGGTCCCACCACCTCTCAGTAGTACCACCCAGGGACAAAGACTAAAGAACACAAGCCTTTCAGGAGAGCCATACAAGAAAAAAAAATTGGAATAACTTTTATTTACCTGTTTACTGCCACCAACCCTGCCCCAACTATCCAATCTCACTACACTCTATTGTGAAGGTTTCTGTATTTATGTCATTTACCAAGTACAGCAATGCCATCGGGGTGACTGGTTCTAGAAGTGCCATCATCTGGCAATGCAGCACTTAAAACAGTTCCTTATTATATAAATACCTCTCTATGCAGAGTGAGGTAACATAACCGTCACAGAGAAAGAGAACAATCAACTCTTGGTCACAAACAACCATTCTTTAAAGAGAATGTTCCAGACTTTTCAGTTAGGCTCTGTGCACTTTTTCTGACTCCCTTCATGCTCTTCGCTGTGCTCAGTATCCTCGGGGCCACTATTTTTCCACATAGGGTACATGGGTGTTCAACTTTCTGGGAGTTTGCTGGTCTGAGAATGCCTTTACTTTGCTGGAATGCTTTGGACCAAATAATGGTGTGATTATTTTAAACAATCTTGTAGTATTACCCCACTATCAGTCCTTGGCATGTGATTATCAAAGTAGTCCTGTCCTGGAATGGGTAGGATTGTGTCAGGATGTCTGGTTTCAGAAATTGCTCTTTGCATCACTGTCTTGAGTTTGCTTCAATGTCACTCAATCCGTTTTGGCTTGGGGTGAAGATGGAATGTCTAACTGATTCTGATGAGTCCCTAACTGCTTACTCAACATTTGTATGTGGAATGTTGCTCTTAGGAGCGATGATCAGAAAAATCAAAATATTAATCAACTTCAGAAAGCTTTGAAGATATTCTGTAACCCTCCTATCCAATATCACAAACATTCAGCCAAGATATAATTTATGTAAAAAACAACCAGCACAGCTATCTCTCTAATATATACATTTGTATTCTTTAACAAATGGCAAAATTACAGGTATAGCAAAGGATTGTTTTAGAAATTTCTTTAGGATTTATTATCAGTCGATGCTTTATTCGTATATATCTCTCTACAGATCATGTAGAAAATCCTAGAAAGAAAACTTTCATGCTCATGGGAAAAGACTAAGAAGCCTTGATCAAGTGGACCTTTCCCATGAATGTTCCCTGTCCCCTTAGGTAAGTTTCTTCCACTATATATTTGACTTTACCCATTTCAACTTCTCTGAATCCCATTTCTTCCCTAATGGAAGGACTCTGATTCTAGTCTACCTGCTTGTTCACTTTTATTTATCTCTCTTGGTTTTTTGCTCTATAGAATGGACGTAAGTTTTCCTATATTTTTCTTCTAAGATTGGTCATTGGCCTCATGAAATATATTTTTCAATGCAACTGTTGGATTTCTTTTTTTTTAACCAATAATACTTTAAGTACCAGGAACATTTCTGATTCCGGTTACTTTTCAGTCATAACAACTTTATTCCAAAGATCTCTACCATTTGATTTTTTTTTTTCTGAAAATCCAAAGGGAATTTTTGGGATTCTTCCCCACCTTGTTTGGTTGTTTTGCTTGCTCGTGTGTTTTGAGGTAGGATATAGCTTTGAACCCCAAGATGGCATCAAACTTGCAATCCTTCTGCCTCAGCCCTGCTGGGATGGCAGACATGTGCAATCTGACTAAGACCGTGTTCTAAACTTATTTTCTGTTTTCTGACCTATACTCCATTTTCTTTCTTCAGAACCAGCTGGACTCTTCATTTACATTAATTCTGATCTTTCAAGAAAATGGCAAGAAAAGGTGTCAGCTTAGACTCACAATTTGACTTCGAGCCCTTTGTTTTTGCTGCTCCAAGTCACCCCTTCTCTCAGAACCCCTCTTCTAGGCAAGGCTGGTGGTCAAGTCCCCAGTCAGGAACCACCTGCCAAGGGCTAGCCTCAGCTTGGAGAGCTGTCCTGAAAGCCCCAGCATTTACCATTTTACTGAGACATTAGCCACACCTTCGCCTCCTAGACTTCTGCTGTCATGGAGTCATTAACATTAACAGGGAGGACATCCCTTGAAGGAGGAACATAAAATTTGTACATTATTACACAAATAAGCCTTACACCCACAGCAGCCACTGACACTTGTGGAAGCCCACACCTGCTGGCCCTGTCCCAGGGCTGGAACCATGTGTGCTGGACCCGGCACAATGTATCCATGATAACAATGAAATCATATGGTAGAGAGGAAAATGAAAGGGAAGTACTCGTTAAGGAAAGATATCCTCCAATCCTGAGTCCTGAACTTCAAGTATACACTGGTGAGTGCTCAGACCATGCCTGATCTCTGTCTTAATGACTCTAATCTTAAAGCATCTCCAGTCTTATGTCAAGAATCTATTTACCTCTTATGTAAGTCCAGGACTTTCTATCTATCGTGTTTATCCATAAACTGTGATTCCTACATTGCCACCTAGACTTGCTATGATTTTATGAGCTAGCTTTATGGATTAACAGACAATGGACAGTTAATGATTTCAATCATTTCAGGGGGACTTTAAGAAGGCTAACGGTTGATTGACGGGCTCTTTATACATCCTGAACAAGAAGACACTGGGCAGAACTTACAGTCTGTAGGGTTCATGCCTAGGAGCTCTCTTTATCTTCTCCTCTTTCTATTCTATCAAATTATATTTGCAGGAAATCATCTGAACACATGCACAAGAATATGTTCATACATCATCTATTAATTGCATAATTACTAATATATGATTTAAACATTATGTAGCAATTACTCTATTTACAAACTTTTTTTTTTTTTTTTTTGGTGTTTCGAGACAGAGTTTCTCTGTGTAGTCCTGGCTGTCCTGGAACTCTGTAGACCAGGCTGGCCTCGAACTCAGAAATCTGCCTGCCTCTGCCTCCCAAGTGCTGGGATTACAGGCGTGCGCCACCACGCCCGGCTGCAATTACTCTATTTAAATACATACATAGACACAAAGATAGTGAGGAGACACATTTTAATTTTAATTATAATGGGGGAAAGATTACCTTTAAATAAAGAAAAGAAAAACCTTTTACTTCAGAGCCTATGAAATGGCTGGCTCATAGGGTAAAGGCAATTGCCACCAAACCTATCTGTTTGTTACCTTGATCTGTGAGGTGGAAAGAGACATCTGGCTGTCAAAACTTGTCCTTACACTTCCATAGGTATAGCATGTCACAAGTATACACATAAATAAATAAATATAATTTTAAAAACGACTGGGTTTCTATCAATGTGGAGAATTTGAGATTCACGAATATAAAAACATCCACATATTTTGTGGAAGCTTCCTTCTATAGAAGTTAAATTGTCTCAGACTAATTTTGTCTGGGCATCCTTGAGCCTCTAATTCTACCAATCAGATGTATTAACAGAGTAGGTGATATTTACAATCACTAGAGAACGGAATTCAGTATTTTTAAAGAGACCAGACCAAACTAGCCACATCAAGGCAATTTTAAACACTTCATTTTTTAGTGTTTCAGATTGTAGGAATCTTTGAAAGTTCATGAAAAAGAAGTATTGGGCAAATTCACATGTTTCAAAGAAACGTCAGAATAAAATACTTTGCCTCATCATAAATAATGGCTTATCTGGATCTTTAAAAACAGGGTATAGCTCAGCAGTTAAGAGACACAGTGCTCTTCCAGGGAGCTCAGCAGTTAAGACCCATTTCTCTCCAGAGGACTCAAGCTTGGTGTTTCCAGGCAGTTAACACATAGCTATAACTCCGGTTCCAGGGAATCTGATACCCTCTTCTGGAAATCCACAGGTACACTCACCCACAGACAGACAGACAGACAGACAGACACACACACACACACACACACACACACACACACACATGCACACACACTGAGAACACAGAACTGGAAATTAAACAGATGAGCAATGCACATAAACAAACAATTTCAGGGAGAATGACTAAAAACAACATCCTGTTGGTGAGCCAGAGAGACATCTCAGCAGTAGAGGCAATTGCCACTAAGACTAAGGACCTGAGTCCCTCTCCCAGAACTCACTCACAGGGTATAAAGAAAGAGCTGACTATGCCTGTGATAAATAAGGTATTTTTACTCATGTTTGGATCACTCTATCTGTCATTCTAAACATTAGAAAAGATAGGGTAAAAGTTGAACTGTAGTCTCACTGCTGTAGCCTTCATCTGACTGTAACAGAGATGACTGTAAAACAATTAAGCCCAGGAATGTTTTGAAAAGTTGGCAGTCAGCACATTCCTTAAACCTCTTCACTTTGCAAATAAATAAAGAGAAACATAACGTTCGTTCGGCTCCCTGGCTAAGCTTGCTCTGGCCCCGTCTGCACTGAGGGTGCTCTGGCCTTGCTGTCAGGCATGAGCCTGCATACCTGCCAGCACACTGTGCACACACACACACACACACACACACACACACACACACACACACCCCTTGTCTTTAGAACCAGCGTTGGGATGGATAAGGCTTCTGGCCAGATTCTGCCGTCCTCTGCAGTTATCAAGCGTGACAGAGTTGGAAGGAAAACATCTGGTCCAAGGTCACTGCCGGCCTTTGTAGCTGGGAACACCCTTTGATCTCCCTTCAGAGTTTTCTATTGAGCCTAGCAGTTCAATTAGTTAATAGACCATCCCCACTAGTGGTCCCACTAGCAGACAGCAGGAATAGAAACTTCTATTTCTCAGCCCTTCCCTTCCTCATTTACTTAAGACAGATCCTTTTGTCCCCATTGACATAACGTAATTATTAAACCACTTCAGCCTCTCCTGTGGTTAATGAGTCCCCTCTTGTAGGTTCTGCTTACAGGCTGGAGCTCCTACACCCTCACCCCCAAACCCCCAACCCTCCACAAACCCCACCCCACCCCCAACCCCCATCCCCACCCCCACCTCCAACCCCCACCCCCACTCCCATCCCATTTCCCATTGGTGGAAGCACACCAATCCGTGGCTACAACTTCATTCCTTGTATAGTTACGCTGAGAACTGCCTGCACTCCATTATTAAAGTAGTATCTTGCCCAGGTTTGTTAGTTCCCTTAGGAATTGGAGTGATGATTTTAGTTATCTTATTTTTAAAAACAATTTCAGAGAAGCATCTCACGTTTCCACTAGGTTTCATTCAAAACTGATTGACTGTTTTGACATTACAAAGGTCAGTTCTGGGAATCAAAAAATGTATGAATTAGTTAGCATTTTGATTAATGTTATTAAAAAAAAAGAATAATTATGTACCAGGGAACAAAACTGACTTATTTGGGGATTGACATATAGAATTTAGTTAGTTTTAATGATCTTAGTGAGGTTAAGATAGGATCTGTGATTCTTTGTGTTTGCCTTGGGTTTTATTACCAAACACAAAATAACTAATAGCTAATAAAATAGGCTTGGGCTTTCTGGTTTTTTTTTTGTTTTTTTTTTTTAAGACAGTCAAGAAGCATCATGAGGGAAGGCTAGCCGGCTCAGGAGATTCAGGTGCTTATGGCCACGCCTTCACCGCCTGAGTTTGATCACAGAATTTACATGGAAGAAAGAAAAAAGAATCAACGTCCACAAGTTGTCCTCAGATCTCCACATAAGCACAATGGCACGAGTGTGCCCACACACAATAAATAAATCTTAAAAAAAATAATTTAGTAATTAAAGGTGTGTGTGTGTGTGTGTGTGTGTGTGTGTGTGTGTGTGTGTCACTGTATTCCAAGGAGCTGAGATTTAGGACCCTGCCCATTGTGCTTGACAGCAAGTACGTGGGTGGGTCTGACCTGTGTGCTGGACCAATTCAAACCATGAGATGCTCACACAACCCCTACTGCAAACACCCAGCGAGTGGGGGGAAACAGGGGAGCCATCTCCCACATGCCAGAACAGGCAGGATACAGAATACAATTATCCCATTTGGAGTTTGACATGAATAGAAGGATTAGTACTGTCCTCTGTGCCCAAAATAAAATGTGTTGGGGGCTCTGGACATAGCTAAGACATGAGTTTGCCGCCCAGCATGGCTTCAGTGTGGTCCTTTTATCTCCATATCCTTCTTAGAAAACTCATGGCCCCCAAGTTGACCATTTTTGTGTCATGTCACTTTGAGTACTTTGGTTTTGTTTTCTATGCTGGCGATAGGACCCAGGGCTTGGCACAGGCTTGGACGTGCTCTTCCACAGCTTAATAAAGTCCCCATGGCTCACCGACTCTGGGACCCAGGAAAGTGGAGAATGACTAAAAATTTATGTCTCCAAGGCCTGTGACATGGCTCAGCTGGTGAAGCTGTTTGCCTCTAAACACAGACAACATGAGCTTGAACCGCAAGACGGCATTAAGGTAGGAGAGAACCAGCTACAGATTATCTTGCACCTGCATAGACACAGCAGTAGCACTCTTGTCTACACACACACACACACACACACACACACACACACACAGGCACACAAGCACACACTGGATGAATGTCAGACAGCTGCTTGGTTGATGCCAAGTAATCCACAAGCGAGGGGAAGGAGTGACGAAGCAGGAGATCCAGGGAGCGTCCCACCCACCCTGCTTGATCTCTGCTTTACTGCTGCCCTCTGGTTTGCTGGACTCTGGCATCCGTCTGTCTGTCTGTCTGTCCGTCAGTCCTTTGCTGGGGCATCCTTGCTGGGATGCTTCTTCCTTTGTCCTCCCTATCAGTCGACCTTTTTTTGAAAGCTGTTACTTTTCCAAATCATGTTCTAAGGCCCTGATGCTCAGTCACACCAGCATCTTCTGTTATTGACCTTTCCAGCACCTTCAAAAGAGCACGTTTAAAGACTATGTCCTCCACTTGATACAACAGGCCTGCAGAAGCTAACACACAGTCCCAGAAACCCTAAGATCAACTTCGCAGTGCCGGCATCCTAGCTTTCAAAGCCATTGGTGTCCAAGAGGATTAAAAAAAAAAAAGAAAGTGTGTAGGCTTATACTGATGTGCTGTAGCCCACTGGGTGAGTCCTCCTGGGTGATACACCCCCCCTTCACTGTTTGCTCTAGATAACTGTCCTCCCAAGGGCAGACCCAGAGAATTCTTCTTTCTCAAGAGTCACTTCATCAAAGTGGCCCAGGTCAGATTTTATGATGTGCCAACTTAGTGGAGAATAAACATCACCTCTAAGTCTGCAAGTTGCTTACTTGGGCAGTTCCCTCACCTCCAAGAAAAGTGTGTCGGGGTGCTCTTTTACAAAAAGAACTTAGTCATTAGGGGACTGTAAGGTGGTCCTGATTTTAATACATATATATTAGGACAGTACTAATCCTTCTATTCACGTATACATATATGTATATATATATATATATATATATATATATATGAATATATGTATATTTCTCTGTCTATTTTGTGTGAGGGGACTTACATGTGCCACTCTGTGTGGTGTGTGTGTGAGAGAGACAGAGACAGAGACAAAGAGACAGAGAGAGAGAGAGAGAGAGAGAGAGAGAGAGAGAGAGATGACAACTTAGAAAACTCATTTCTCTTGGCACCATGTGGGCCCCGGAGATCTAGCCTCAGGCAGAGCAGCAAGCATGCTTACCACTGAGTTTCGCTGTCCTAGTCCAAAATTCTTTCTGGTCTCTTAGGGGAACATTTTGATGCCTCATTTTTTATACCCTCCTCCTCCTCTCCAGTCCCTTATTAAATTACCTCTGGGAGCCTGTCTAGGGTAGGACGGAGCTTCTGGACGCCCGTGTCCATTGCCCGCATCCTGGGAGCGTTTACTCCACATGCCTCTCCTGGAGAGATTGCTCCACGTGTGCCTTACTTCTTGCAGACGTCATTAGGACACTCTTGGAGTGTCATGTTTCCTCATGTATGTTCCAGGCTGAGAGACTCATTCAGGAAAGATACCTTGACTTATGGACTCTGGAAAGCTTTCCATATAGTGAACTGCCTCCACTGGGTTTTGACTGCCTTGATTAAATCTAGGTTTGCTTTCCTTTGGTAGAAAGGAAACCATAGAAAACGTAGTGTTCTTGTATCCCCAGATACACAGTGAGTTACGTTTCTTTTCTGGACTTGCTTAGAATGCTTGTCTGATCAGAGTGGGAATTGATATTTGATGGCATACAGTATAAGTGCACACATTCAAGTGTAACTTATGGGTGAAAGGGACAGCAAAATGAAAATAATCCACTTATGAAAGAGTAAAACTTACCAAAGTGGACTCCATGCTTCCTCCATTAGCCTTTGCCACCCACACTTCTGTAGCTCCTTCTCCTGCCCAGAGTGGAGTGCCAGGACAGAACATTGCATTAACCCCAAATTCAAACACACTCCACCGTTCTGGCCAAAAGGAAGAACACATGCAATGAAAATTTCAGAGAGTCGGTGGCTATTACCGAGTAGCAAGGCCCAAAGAGTCATTTCATTTTGAGGTTCCATCTCAATGTTCTCAGTATCAGCAGCAACACATGGGTGAACTTATGAATACTTTGTTTTATACATCTAAGTCATTAGCAGCTGTTGAACCTGAGCCCCATACCTGAAAAAGCAGGAAGCATCCAAGAAACCCTAGGTTTTTTCTTTTAGTTGTATGTGTGTGGTATGCATGCATGTATGTTCACATGCAGGAATGCATATATATGTGTGTGTTTCACATGTGGGGTCTGCATGTACATGCTCATGCATGTGTGTGCATTCACATATGTGTGTGTGCATTCATACATTGTATAGTGTGCAAGTTCATGAATATGTGTGTGATTTTGCATTTAGGAATATGCATGGACACATCTGTGCAAGAATATATGTTCGTACATGAACGTTTGAAATGCATTTGCATGTTCCTATATGTATGTGTTTATATGTAAGGTATGTGTGCATGTGTGTAGTATGCAAGCAATGTATATACATGTTCACATGTAGGTGTGCATGCACATGTGTGGTATATACATATGTGAGTATACATGTTCATATGCATGGATATGTATGAATTTGCATTCATATGTAGGTTACATGCACATGGTGTTTAAGTATATATACATATGGGCTCATATGTGTGGTGTGCATACACATGTGCATTCATGTCTTAACATGTACACAAGCATCTGTGGGTGTATACAATGCAGATATATGTGTTCATATGTAGGATATGCATTTATGTGTATATGGTGTGCATCCATATTTGTGTTCACATATGTATGGGTATCGATGCATGTGTGTATACATACATGTATATATGGGTCTTCACATGTGGTATCTGAATGCACTTGTGAATGTGACATGCATGTATTGTGTATATGTGTTCATATATGTAGGGTATACATATGATAAATATGTGCTCATATGTATGGGTTTGTACATGCACATTTGTGTATGTATATGTGCATATAGAGGTCAGATGTTGACCTCTGGCATCTACTTCCATCACTTTTCACTTCATGGACTGAGACAGGGTTTCTTACTAAAGATAGCTGGCTAGTGCCAGGGATCCCTGTCTCTGCCTCTGGAGTGCTGAGATTGCAGGCAGGCTGCTGTCTGTCTATATGTGGGTTCTGAGCACATAAATTCAGACCTTTACCCATGAACAGCAAGTGCTTTAGACATTGAGGTATCTCCCCAACACAGAACTCTAGCTTTTTGTAGTGGCTACTCCTGGTTGTCAACTCAACTATCTCAGGAATGAACTACAATCCGGAATTGGAAGGCTCACCCGTGATCCTAATGTGGAGGCTGAGGGATACAAGTTTCTGTCCTGGATCTTGTTATGGAGATCTTGAGGCATAGTGGCTGTGAATTCCAAAAGATTAAGACAGGGAGATCTCTGCGTTCAAGGTCATCTGGGATTAAAGGCATGGTGGCACACACCTTTAATCTGGGTCACACCTTCTGCTGGAGACCTACATAATGACATTGGAAGAAGGAAGATTCACACTCTTCATCTGATTGCCTTGTGGGACTGAGAAACTGCTAGATCCTTGGACTTCCATCCACAGCTGCTGCTGACCATTGTTGGGGAGTTAGATTAAAGACTGTAAGTCATCAACAAATTCTCTTACTGTATAGAAACTACCCGTACATTCTGTGACTCTAGAGAACCCTGACTAATACACTTTTAGATTCAATGGTAATACTGCCCTTAGGTATTCTTTGGGGAGATATAGGCAGATCAGACCTCAGTTTATGCATATAACCAAAGAGCTTCACAAATAGGATGATTTCCAGGTATCTATAATCCTAGGAATATTATATAGCCCTGTCAAATGTAACAGTATATTGTATATATAATAATAAAATAAAATTGCATATGCCAACTAGGTCCTGTTCAACATTATATCTCAGACTTCACTGAAGTTTTTCATATACAGGCAAGCATCCCATGGAGCCTTCGCCCATCACTTCACCATCACCAACCCCAGCACCAGGAGGGAAGCCTGAGTGTTATCCCTGAACTGGAGGCACACACATGCCAAACTCTGCCTCAGCAGCATGAAGGTAAAGATATTTGGGACTCACTGCAGTTGTCAGAATGTTTCCAATTTGCAACACAGTGCATCAGAAGCCTTTCTGCCGGGGAACCGGAAGGCCCAGGAAATTTGGTAATTGGTCATGAGTCTTGCAGCCTTTCAGGTCTCTGTTACCCTTCTGAATAGAGCCTAGCTAATAGCAGGATTACCCGATACTGCTGAAAATCTCTGCAACAGGAACCAGACTCTGGATCCCCTCTGTAGCTTAAAACACTAGAGCCATATATGCCTGACGGAAGAACCCGGCGGAAGCTCTGGATAGCAACTGGGGCAGGCCAGGAGCCTGGGAGCTAAGGATCGTCTCAGGGCCTGTGCTTTCCCCCCCACAACGTTCCAAGGGAAACATCCAAGAAATGTCAAGCTTAAAGAAGTAGAATTCCTGTCCACCTCACATTCTTGAAGGGCCAGGAATTCCAGTCTTGGAATTCTTATTTCTCCCTAATTACTCTCCCTTAAGAGGCCAACCCACTTCGGCCAATTTCAGAGTGAAGTGCATCCCAGCACGTACCGTGTGCTGTGTGAATCCATATCTCCATTAAGAAACAAAAGAAGGTTTAGCATGAGGAACCGCAGGAACAAACCAAAATCACTGAAGTTTCCAGGGTACGTTTCCACGTTACGACGTGGTCTGCTACGCTGTAAGAATTTGTGGTCACCCTGGGGAAGCCTTCAAGCAGAAACACAGTGCTAATATCACCCGCTTCCCTGCCCGCTCCACTTCCATATTTATATAGCTACTTTTCCTTTACACTCTTCAGTTTATAGCAGCAATAATTTTCCCTCATATATAGTCCAACGAACAACCGATTAACAAATGCCCAGAGCGCTCAGCGTTCTTGGCCGTCCAGCCTAGAGGGTCATTAATTTGGTGAAGGAAAGGCTAACAAAGTCATAAACCAGGACTTGGATTTTAGAAGTTGGTGCAATTTTACATTATTAAAAAGGAAAATGTAGTAAAAATAATAAGGGCTTTGCCAAAACTCTACAGCAAAGTCAATTAATCTCACAGAGAGCACAGAGTCTGCGATATGAACCTACATTTGGAGCTGCTTAACCTGTTAAGGCGGCTCCAGGCACCATCTCCTGCAAATCGTACTCCAGGGCTCCCGCTGTGGCCTGGGGAACATGTCTGCGTCATCCTCAGCACGGGCCAGCATGAGGCCTTGAAGATACACACAAACGACTGTGTGAGTGCATTTCTCATATGTATATACACATTTATCATCAAAAGTTCACATAGCGAAAGAAGTTCTTGTGTGACAGCAGAACAAACACATGCTTCATTATATAGAGTCACACCATATACTTTTAAGATGCTTTTTCAACGTCTATTTCAATCAGCAAATGGCAACACTAACATACATTTATGTCTGTAATAAATTTCCTTTTCATTTAGAAATCAGTTTTCACTGTCTCTTGAGAATCATATATATGTATTGTGTACTACATATATATATATATATATATATAAACACATGTATGCATATATGGTAACAGACTAAAGTTTTGTTCCTTGTCCGTTGGTATATTATTGTGGGCAATAAGTACCTTTTTCCCCTCTTACGATCAACAGGAGATGATTAAATAGTAAGCAAGATTATTTTCATAGGCTATTCTCTAAACCAGTTTTCAACAACCTATGAGAGTTCACTGACAGATTTCTTTAAAGGGAAGTAAAGATATATTTCATTAAAATCTAATGAAATCGTCCAAAGTCCTTAAACAAATGAAACTGAATCTCTTCAGCCCAGTGGCTCCTGTTCTCAGCCTCCGTTCAAACACGAGCGTTCCAGGAGACTTAGTACTAATTAGCTGCAGTTCTGTCTATATTTTGCTTTTTCTCCTACACTGAAAAACTAGCAGGGGGTTAGGCCTGCAGAAAGAAGATTATTAAAACTTTAATAAGCCAAGCCTTTGAACCTTTCCACATTCTTTACCATTTTTTTCTCACATGTCCAGCCCGGGAACTACACAGTGTTACAGTGCCCAGTTGGACTTTGTGTTGACAGTTTTAGTCACCTTGAATATTCTTTTTTCTTAAGAAAAAAAGATCGGGGTGGAGAGGGAGGAAGAGAAAGAACGGATGCTAATTTTTACAGCCCTTCTAAGCAAAGGAATCCTGTTAATTTTAAAACTAAGTTTGCGAGATGATTTCTGTCCATTTGAGTTGAGCGTGTTCCCAACAGTACAACTGTTTTCCCTCCATCTGCTGGGGGTAAATTGTCAGGCAGCCTAGCAACGGGCCTGCATAATCAAGGTACTCTTTCAACAAAGCTAAAAGGCTCCATGAGAGTGAAAGGGGACTTCACGTTGGAAACTTGAACTCTTGAGCCTGTTAGAAAAAGAAAGACCCAAGAGGAAGCATTTTCTTTACAAAATTAGCTCCTTGCTGGGTCCCCAAAGAAAGTGATGTTTGCATCTAGCCCGAGCCAATAAAACTGCCTCCCACAGAACTCAGCACGGCAGTTGTATTATTCCATTTGCAGCTCCCCAAAGCCGGTTGTTACCTTTTTTATGTTTTGGGGTTTTTTTTGGGGGGGGTGGGTTTTTTTTGTTTTGTTTTTTTTGTTTTGTTTTTTTGTTTTTGTTTTTTTTTTTTTTCAGTAAAAGAGCTGCAATTATTCAAGGAAAGTATTGCCACAGGAAGGATTATAGTTCATCGAACCTCATAGATATCTGCTGACTACTCTGGCGCAGGTGTGTCAAAGGCTGCTTTCAGCGTTTCTGAGAGGGAAGGAAGCACCTTCTTGCTTTCTGCTGCTGAGGCATATTGCTATGGCGGCCAAAGTCCAGAAGCCACAGTAGACCTTAAGTCCCAGAGACAACAGCAATGAGAGGCTAAGCCCTGAGATAGGAGCCTGGGAGCAGTGACCATGCAGCAACCTTTCAAGTTATTGAAGACAAAGCACTAACTTATTTTTTTACGTTAAAGACGTATGAAAGATCTTTATCGTCAAATCCACTGTTATAGTGGGTATTTATTTTATGAAACAAAAGATAGTCCTAAAGTATCACCTACCTTATGTTGTTCTATTTGTAGTAGTGTTTGACTAGCTGAAAAAAGAGAAAGGCAGCCCTGCCCTGTCCATCCGTCTATTAGAGAGAAACAGTGGATGCTGCCTTTACTCACCACACTGCTCTGTGACTCAGAGTCAGGTCTTTGTGAGCCTGTTGAGAAGAAACTACAGATCAGCAGCACATGACAGTGAAGGATCAAGAATCCAAGAGAAGAAGAAGAAGGAGGAGGAGGAGGAGGAGGAGGAGGAGGAGGAGGAGGAGGAGGAGGAGGAGGAGAAGGAGAAGGAGAAGGAGAAGGAGAAGGAAAAGGAGAAGGAAGGAGAAGGAAGGAGAAGGAGAAGGAGAAGAAAGGGAGAGGAGGGAAGGAGGGAGGGAAGGAGGGGAGGAAGAAAGGAAAGAAGGAAGGGAGGGAGGGAGGAAGGAAAGGATGGAAGGAGGGAGGGATGAATGAAGGGAGGAAGAAAGAGAGGGGGAGGAAGGAAGGGAGGGAGGAAGGAAGGGAAGAAGGAAGGAAGGAAGGGAGGGGGGAGGGAAGGAGGGAGGGAGGGAGGGAGGGATGAAGAAAGAGAGAAAAATCTCCCTGGCTAAGAGCATGGGCCACTCTTGCAAAGGACCCAGGTTGGCTTCCTAGCACCCACACAGTGGCTTACAGTTAATCATCTGCACCTCCAGTTCCAGAGTATTCGAATACTCTTCTGATTTCCACAAACGCAAAGCATGCATGTGGTGCACAACACACATGCCGGCAAACACTCATAAAATAATAAATAAATAATATAAGAGTAAATAAAATTATTTATATATTATTTATTATATAATTTTATTATTTATTTACAGCATATTAATATATATTTAGACATGCTAAATATGGTGGCAGCCTCTAATAATTTTACTACTTGGGAAGGATTGAAAACTCAAAGCCAGCCAGAGCTTCATAGTGATAGTTTTCTACTAAACAGGTCAATGTAACAACACGCTGTCTCAAAAGAAAATAATGAAATAAAATAAATATAAAGTCATCAAGCAATAAAAATAATAAAGTAAAATAAAATATAACAATATAGTAAAACCATTCCATATCATGTCTAAACACATGAACATTACCCCAGTCACAAAGCGCCCATCCTCCCGTCCTAGCTAGCCTTCAGCCTTCTAGCAATCTTTTAAGATACACTGTTGTACTTGGACTTGAGTTTTGTACAGGAGATAAGAATGGGTCAATTTGCATTTTTGTACATGCTGACCACCAACCGAACCAGCACCATTTGTTAAAAATGCTATCTTTTGTCCACTGTATGGTTTTAACTCCTTTGTCAAATATAAAGTGACCATAGGTGTGTGGGTTCATTTCTGGGTCTTCAATTCTACTCCGTTGATCTTCATGCCTGTCTCTGTACCAATACCATACAGTTCTTTATCACTATTGCTCTGTAATACAGCTTAACGTCAGAGATAGGGATTCCCCCAGAAGTTCTTTTATTGTTGAGGATAGTTTTTGCTATCCTGGGGTTTTTTTTTTATTCCAAAAGAATTTGCGAATTGCTCTTTCTAACTCTATGAAGAATTGAGTTGGAATTTTGATGGAGATTGCATTGAATCTGTAGATTACTTTTGGCAAGATGGCCATTTTCACTAAATTAATCCTGCCAATCCATGAGCATGGGAGATCTTTCCAACTTCTAAGATCTTTTTCAATTTCTTTCTTCAGAGACTTGAAATTCTTGTCATCCAGATCTTTCACTTGCTTCATTAGAGTCACTCCAAGATATTGTATATTATTTATGACTATTGTGAAGGGTATTGGTTCCCTAATTTCTTTCTCAGCTTGCTTATCCTTTGCATATAGGAAGGTTATTGATTTGTTTGAGTTAATTTTATATTCAACCACTTTGCTGAAGTTGTTTATCAGCTTTAGGAGTTCTCTGGTGGAATTTTGGGGGTCACTTAAGTATATAATCATATCATCTACAAATAGTGATATTTTGACTTATTCCTTTCCAATTTGTATCCCTTTGACCTCCTTTTGTTGTCTAATTCATCTCATTAGAACTTCAAGTACTATATTGAATAGATAGAGAGTGGGCAGCTTTGTCTAGTCACTGATTTTAGGGGGATTGCTTCAAGTTTCTCTCCATTTAGTTTGATGTTGGCTACTGGTTTGTTGTATATTGCTTTTTTTTCTTTTTATTAATTTTTATTTTGTATATTGCTTTTACTATGTTTAGGTGATGAAGGGATACTGAATTTTGTCAAATGCTTTTTCAGCAGCTAAAATGAGCATGTGGTTTTTTTCTTTGAGTTTGTTTATGTAGTGGATTCATTGGTATATTTCCATAAATTGAACCATCCCTGCATCCCAGGGATGAAGCCTACTTGATTGTGGTGAATTATCGTTTTGATGTGTTCTTGGATTCGGTTGGCAAGAATTTTATTGAGTATCTCTTCATTAATGTTCATAAGGGAAATTGGTCTGAAGCTCTCTTTCTTTCTTTGGTCTTTGTGTGGTTTAGGTATAAGTGTAGTTGTGGCTTCATAGAATGAATTGGGTAGTGTTCCTTCTGTTTCTATTTTGTGGAATAGTTTCAAGAGCATTGGTATTAGGTTCCAGATACACTAAAACTTATAGAGGAGAAAGTAGGGAAGAGCCACATAGACACAGGAGGAAATTTCCTGAACAGAACACTAATAGCTTATGTTCAAAGATCAACAATCTACAAATGGACCCCATAAAATTGCAAAGCTTCTGTAAGGCAAAGGACACTGTTAATAGGACAAAATGGCAACCAACAGATTGGGAAAAGATCTTTACCAATCCTATATCTGATAAAGGGCTAATATTCTATATATATAAAGAACTCAAGAAGTTAGACTCCAGAGAATCAAATAAGCCTATTAAGAAATGGGAATACTACTCAGCAATTAAAAATAATGAATTCATGCAATTTGTAGGCAAATGGTTGGATCTGGAAAATATAATCCTAAGTGAGCTAACCCAATCACAAAAGAATACAAATGAAATGTAATCACTGATAAGTGGATATTAGTGAGCCCAGAAGCTCTGAATACTCAAGTCACAATTAGCAAATCAAAAGATTCCCAAGAAGAAGGAAGGAGAGGACCCTAGTCCCAAAAAGACTGGATCCAGTTTTGTAGGAGAGTATCAGAACAGAGAAATGGTGGGGGGATTATTGGGGAATGGGCAGAGGGAAGAGGACTTATCGGATATATGGTGAGGGGGGAACTGGGAAAGGGGAAAGCCTTTGGAATGTAAACAAAGAATATAGAAAATAAAAAAAAATAGAAAAAGAAATGGGGTACAGAACTCAACAAAGAATTTTTCAACTGAGGAATATCAAATGGCCGAGAAGCACCTAAAGAAATGTTCAACATCCTTAGTCATCATGGAAATGCAAATCAAAACAACCCTGAGATTCTACATCACAGCAGTCAGAATGGCTAAGATCAAAAACTCGGTTGGCAGCAGATACTGGAGAGAATGTGGAGAAAGAGGAACACTCCTCCATTTTTGGTGGGATTGCAAGCTGGTGCAACCACTCTGCAAATCAGTTTGGCAATTGCTCAGAAAATTGGACATAGTATTACCTGAGGACCCAACTATACCACTCCTGGGCATATACCCAAAAGATGCTCCAACATGTAATAAGAACACTATGTTCATAGCATCTTTATTTATAATAGCCAGAACATGGAAAGAACCCAGATGTCCCTCAACAGAGGAATGGATACAGAAAATATATTACATTTACACAACAGAGTACTACTCAGCTATTAAAAACAATGAGTTCATGAAATTCTTTTTTTTTTTTTTTGGATCAAAAAAAAATTTTTATTGGATATATTCTATATTTACATTTCATTTCCCTTTTTTTGTTTCCCCACCCCCCTAAGGTCCCACATGCCCTTTTCCCTCCCCCTGTGAAATTCTTAAGCAAATGGATGGAACTAGAAAGTATCATCTTGAGTGAGGTAACTAATCACAAAATAACACACATAGAATGCACTCGCTGATAAGTGGATATTAGCCCAGAAGCTTGGAATACCCAAGATATAATTCACAGACTAAATGAAGCTCAAGAAAAAGGAAGACCGAAGTGTGGGTGCTTCGATCCTTCTTAGGTAGGAGAACAAAATACTCACAGGAGCAAATATGAAGACAAAATGTACAGCAGAGACTTAAAAAAAGGCCTTCCAGACATTGTCCCACCTGGGGATTCATCCCAGATATAGTCACCAGACCATGCTAGAGTCTTATAAATACAGAGGTGGATGCTTGCAGCCAACCATTGAACTGAGCGTGGGGTCCCCAATGGAAGTTAGAGAAAGGATTGAAGGACCTGGAAGTTTATAACCCTATATCAACCAACCAGACCCACTTTCCAGAGCTCCCAGGGACGAAGCCATCAACCAAGGAGTATACATGGCTCCAGTTGCATATGTAGCAGAGGATGGTCTTGTCAGGTATCAATGGGAGGAGAGGCCTTTGGTCCTATGAAGGCTTGATAGGCTTTGATACCCTCATAAAAGCAGGAAGAGGGGGGAGGGGATAGGGGTGTCTGGGAAGGGGGAAAGCAGGAAAGGAGATAACATTTGAAATGTAAGTAAAGAAAATATCCAATAAAAAAACTATACACTGTTGTAGAATTAATTAATGCTACTGCTCGACAGCACCCAATTCAATCCAAAGTCACACTTCCTCTCACTCTTCCCCCAAGCCCCTCACATAGTCCAAATCCTCCGAGTCTTTTCTGACACCCTCCCTCGGAGACTCCTCTATCAGTGCAGTGAGGCAATAAAGCCAATTGGTTCAGAGGCAGGTACCTGTGCACTGGAGGTCTTTCATCTATGGGCATTGATATAGCAATGTAGCAAAGCTTGTGTCTCCCTACAATAGAACACAACCAATCATACCTACCAGCCCAACTGCGATTCAAATGTTTGCAATCGAATGGAAGCTTTCAGGTCTTGAAAAATTGCCAAGAAATGGAAGCATCAGTTTCTGGCCATCGGTACCACCCGTGCTCGTGTGCCGTATCCACAGCCTGGAACAGAACCATCTAAAGCCCCCTCTGGTGACAAGGGTGAAGTAACAGTAAGCTTAGCTTGGTACTCCTTTGAATGCACAACCTGCTGCAGGGACAGTGGCTGCCATTGGCACCTGCTTCCCCCCCAGTCCTTGGCCCTGCTGTCTTTCCCCTCTACCTTCTCATTTTCAAAATGTAGTTGCCAAGATCTGTTTACTTAGAGCTGCTGTAAGTGACGTGGGCTCAGGTCTTAGGACAGAGCTGTCCCTTGGTCACTCTTGTGACTCTGCTGACACTTTTCCTGGTGCTTTGTTTGGGCCTGAAGCGATGGCTCTGTGGTTAAGAACACTGGTCTTCGAGAGGAGCCACATCCCATTTCCAGCATGCCTGTGGTGGCTCACAACTGTAACTCCAGTTCCAGGGGACCCAACACCCTCACACAGACCTACATGCAGGTAAGACACCAATGCACCTAAAATAAAAATAATTTTTTTTGTCTACAGATGGCAACTCTTCTCACAACATGGGATTAGTCCCTACAAAGGACTCACATAGAGGAAAGCCAAAAGCAGCTCACCATCACTCTCAGTCCTGCTTCTCCTCCTCCTGAGTCAGAGTAGGTGGCTGCCATTTTACTGTTTGTTTTCTCAATCCCCTAATTTTTAATTCATTATTCTTTCACCCTATATTTTCCTCAGTTTCCTTTTTCATTTTTCTAAGTTATTTGCTTATTGGTCACTACATCTTGAATCCTAAATTTGCAAGAATCTATTTTGAATCAATACTAACTTAGCTTCAATAGCATTTGAAAAGACCACCCATATTATTTTTAACGCAAACTTACACATTTTCCGAGTATTGGCATAAATTCATCTCTACATGTGTTTTAAATCACAGAGGACACAATGGGGAACTCCCAACAAACGTGCAACACTTTTTAAATTTTTTGACATTTATTTATTCATTTGTTTGTCTGTTTATTCTATTTTTGTCGACCTTGTTATAGTTCCACAGTCATTGCCCAGTGGCCTCTGCGGCAGGGGCCTGTTATTCCAGCCTGGATGATTCCCTACAGTGTTTCTCTTCTGGCAGACCTGCTATCAGCAGGAGCCTGCTGCTTTTATCTGGGAATCTTGGAATTTCCTTCTTTTGGTTTTGAAGGGTAGGGGTGCCTGGAGATCCTGTTGATCAACAGCTCTTTTGTTTCAGAGGTTTTACCATCCTCCCATCATCTTCTGACCTCTGGGTTTCCAGTGAGAAAATGGTGCTAATTTTTCCAAGGATCCCTTTTTGTGGAATTCTCTATTCCCTTGCTGCTTTAAAGGGTATATGCAAATCCATATGTTAAAATATAGATTTAATGCAGATTTAAAGGTGGACACTGATATGAGGTGGTTTTTTTGACAAATCAGACGCCCCCCTTCACCCCCGATTTGCTTTTTCTTATTTTCTTTTGAAACAGGATATCTCGCTGTGTACCCATGTTGGACTTGAAGTCATTGGTAATCTTCCTGTTTCAGGCTCTTGAGGGCTGAAATTACAAGTGCAGGCCTACAACATCACACCCAGCTAGGATTTGCTACTGTGAATTGTCAGTGCCGACAGCCATCCATTTGTTTAGTGACTATTTCAAACTATATCTGTGAACATTCTAGTCCTTATCTACTTACACAGTTACTAAAATCTCTTTTCTGATATTTCAGAAGCCAGGCCATCACAGCACAGTTTCTTTAATGCAGGAAACCAGAGGGATGGCCACACCTCCCGGGCCTTGAAGGCTTACCCGTGGGCTGGAGCATTCCTGAAATGCTGGAGCCCAGGCTGTTTACAGCACCCCCTGAAGCATCCTTTCCTGCTTGAATGAGTCTACAAATTTACCGTGAGGACAGTCCTAGGGTCTGCGCAGGTTCCTCCTGGGCACACACCAAGCTCTGTGCATATACATTTCACTTCAGCCCCTCTGTTAACTACTATCCCCTTACCCCTTCCCCTGTTCACCCCAGCCTCCCAATTTCCTGACTTCATTCCTCTATTCTGAGAAATTGAGCCTTCATAGGACCAATGGCCTCTCCTCTCATTGATGTCTGAAATGGTCATCTGCTACATATGTAGCTGGAGCCATGGGTCCCTCCATGTGTACTCTTTGGTAGATGGCTTAGTCCCTGGGAGCTCTGGGGGTACTGGTTGGTACATATTATTGTTCCTCCTATGGGGCTGCAAACCTCTTCAGCTCCTTGGGTCCTTTCTCTAGCTCCTAGATTACATTGCATTGCATTGGGGACCCTATGCTCAGTAGTCTATTGGTTGGCTATGAGACATTGGTATTTTGATCCACTTTCCAATAAGGATCAAAGTATCCACACTTTGGTCTTCCTTCTTGACCTGTGGTTTCTGAGTTGTATCTTCAGTATTCTGAGCTTTAGGACTAATATCCACTTATCAGCAAGTGCATAACATGTGTGTTCTTTTATGATCGGGTTACCTTACTCAGGATGATATTTTCTAGTTCCATCCATTTGCCTAAGAATTTCATGAATTCATTGTTTTAATAGCTGAGTAGTACTCCATTGTGTAAATGTACCACATTTTCTGTATCCATTCCTCTGTTGAGGGACATCTGAGTTCTTTCCAGCTTCTGGCTATTATAAATAGGATTGCTATGAACATAGTGGAGCATGTGTCCTTATTACATGTTGGAGCATCTTCTGGATATGTGTCCAGGAGTGGTATAGCTGGGTCCTCAGGTAGTACTATGTCCAATTTTCTGAGGAACTGCCAAACTGATTTGTAGAGTGGTTGTACCAGCTTGCAATCCCACCAACAATGGAGGAGTGTTCCTCTTTCTCTACATTCTCTCCAGCATTCGCTGTCCCCTGCATTTTTGATCCTGGCCATTCTGACTGGAGTGAGGTGGAATCTCAGGATTGTTTTGATTTGCATTTCCCTGGTGATTAAGGATGTTGAACATTTCTTTAGGTGTTTCTCATCCATCCAGTATTCCCCAGTTGAGAATTCTTTGTTTAGCTCTGTACCTCTTTTCTTACTAGGTTTATTTGGTTCTGTGGAGTCTAACTTCTTGAGTTCTTTGTATATATTGGATATTAGTCCTCTATTGGATGTAGGATTGGTAAAGATCTTTTCCCAATCTGTTGGTTGCCATTTTGTCCTATTGACAGTGTCCTTTGCCTTACATATGCTTTGCAATTTTATGAGGTCCCATTTTTCAATTCATGATCTTAGAGCATAAGCTACTGGTGTTCTATTCAGGACATTTTCCCCTGTGCCCATGTGCTCCAGGTTCATACCCACTTTCTTTTCTATTAGATTTAGTGTATCTGGTTTTATGTGGAGGTCCTTAACCCATTTGGACTTGAGCTTTGTACAGGTAGATAAGAATGGATCAATTTGTATCCTTCTACATGCTGACTGCTAGCTGACCTAGCACCATTGGTTGAAAATGCTTTCTTTTTTTCCACTGGATAGTTTTAGCTCCTTTGTCAAAGATCAAGTGACCGTAGATGTTTAGGTTCATTTCTGTGTCTTCAGTTCTATTCTATTGATCTACCTGCCTGTCATGGTACCATTACTAATCAGTTTTTATCACTATTACTCTGTAGTATAGCTTGAGATCAGGAATGGTGATTCTGACAGAGGTTCTTTTATTGTTGAGAATAGTTTTTTCTATCCTGGTCTTTTTGTTATTCCAGATAAATTTGGAAATTGATCTTTCTAACTCTATGAAAAATTAAGTTGTAATTTTGATGGGAATTGCATTGAATCTGTAGATTGCTTTTGGAAAGATGGCCATTTTTACTATATTAACCATGCCAATCCATGAGCATGAGAGATCATTCCATCTTCTGATATCTTCAATTTCTTTCTTCAGAGACTTGAAGTTCTTGTCATTCAGGTCTGGGTACAGAGCTAAACAAAGAATTCTCCACTGAGGAATACCAAATGGCTGAGAAACACTTAAAGAAATGTTCAACATCCTTAGTCATCAATGCAAATCAAAACAACCCTGAGATTCCACCTCATACCATTCAGAATGGCTAAGATCAAAAACTCAGGTGACAGCAGATACTGAAAAGGATGTAGAGAAAGAGGAACACTTCTCCATTGCTAGTGGAATTGCAAGCTGGTATAACCATCCCGCAAATCAGTTTGGCAGTTGCTCAGAAAATTAGACATAGTACTATCCAAGGACCCAGTTCTACCACTCCTGGGCATATACCCAGAAGATGCTCCAACATGTAATAAGGACACATGCTCCACTATGTTCATAGCAGCCTTATGTATAATAACCAAAAGCTGGAAACACCTAGATGTCCCTCAACAGAGGAATGGATACAGAAAATGTGGTACATTTATACAATTGTGTATTAAAAATACTCAGCTATTAAAAATAATGAGTTCATGAAATTCTTAGGCAAATGGATGGAACTAGAAAATATCATCCTGAGTGAGGTAACCCAATCACAAAAGAACACACATGGTATGCACTAGCTGATAAGTGGATATTAGCTCAAAAGCTCGGAATACCCAAGATACAACTCAGAGGCCACATGAAACTCAAAAAGAAGGGAAACCAAAATGTGGATACTTTGATCCTTCTTAGAAGATAGATCAAAATACCAATGTCTCATAGCCAACCAATAGACTGAGCATAGGGTCACCAATGGAGGAACTAGAGAAAGGACCCAAGGAGCTGAAGAGGTTTGCAGCCCCATTGGAGGAACAATAATATGTACCAACCAGTACCTCCAGAGCTCCCAGGGACTAAACCATCATCCAAAGGGTACACATGGGAGTGACCTATTGCTCCAGCTTCATATGTAGCAGAGAATAACTTTTTCAGAGATCAATGAGAGGAAAGGCAGTTGGTCTTGTGAAGGCTCAATGCCTCAGTGTAGAGGAATGTCAGGTCAGGAAATCGGGAGGGGAGGTTGGTAAGCTGGGGAGGGGAGGAGGGGATAGGGTTTTCAGAGGGTTAATGAGGAAAGGGGGTAACATTTGAAATGTAAATAAAGCAAACACCTAATAAAATAAAATTAAATAAAAAAAGTACTAGTCCATCAAAGTCCTCATTTCCCCACCCCCACAGTGGGAAGGGGCCTCCTCTACAGATTAGTAATATAGACAATGTCCCCACAAACTTGCCAACAGATAACTGCATGGAGGTTCCCGCCTGTCTCTAGTTTTTATCAAGCTGACAAGAAAATAACTAGGACAAACTGGATCCTGAGAACCAGGGCTTGTTTTTGGCCCTTGTCTTGGGAGTATTCAAGTCCAGGTAGAAACAAAGAAGGCTGTAACAGGATCAGAAGTGTTCTCCACTTAGGCCATCTGATACCAGCTCATCTCTGCTCTTGTATGACAGTTTTCTTCCTCTGTCCTGTTTGAACTGAATGGTTCTCCTGGGAGCAAGGATGGGTAAAAATTTTAAAATAAAATTATATACATATGTAATGCATTTTTACATTGCAGAAAGAGAATGGATTTTTCTTTTTTAGCTGCTATTTCTCTAGGCCTATCTTCCTAAGGTGGTTCAAGAGAGAGTTCATACATAGAGGTCTGGCTTGCGTGCAAATGCATTCACTGGCCTCCCTCTATGCATCTGGTGGAGTCATCTGCTATTGTTCCCTACTACTTACTGCCGGTTCACACTCCAGTGTGAACTGCTTCCCTTTGATTTTCGGCTGGCCTTCAGTACAGGGGCAGGTAATTGCCTTTCCTGACAGACAGCCAAGCCTTAGTCTCCCTCCATCCCTCTGATGGAGGACAAACCCTGAAGTCTCTTATTGTGATAGATGACCAGAGACGATATGGCTGTCACAGCTACTGCTTTAGAGTCGTCTACAAGCACTACTCGCAGATTTGGATAATCACCCCGTTTGCATCAGTAGCACAGTACCATGGCCTAGAAAAGAGGCTTTCTGAAGTCCTTTCTCTAGGCAAGCAGCCTATGTTTGTGGAGGGGCTCCCGGGGCTCCACTCCACCTCCTCCTTAGCCCCTCACTGGAGCCTTTCTGCAACCATTGCTGATGGAGCTGGTTCTCTGACCAGCTGGGACAACTTCACTGTACCCATCCTGGGGTTCTCATTGCCAGCTCTGGCATGGTGCTTAACCCATTGGGATCAGGTTAGTATCCTCTCAGGTTGGAGAAGTGAGCCATACCATGTAAGCAACCGTTTGAGCCATAAATAATAGATCCTTCGTTTCTCCTTTGAGTTTATAACCCCAGTCACACGGGGAGTCCTAAAGGCATCCCCAGGAGGCTCAGGTCAGGGGTGCACGTTGTTAGTGGTTCCCATGCCTACCTTGTTGCTCCCCTCTGCCCCTCACGCCTGCCCTGCATTACCCTCCACATAAACGCACATGCTCTCACGCCTTGATTCCACCACCAGATCTGATTGTAAGTAAGGGGAAAGTCCCAAAAATAAGGGGATGGGGGACAAGAAAAAGGAGGAGGGTGAGGAGGAGGAAGAGGAGATGGAGAAAGAGGAGGAGGAGGAGGAGGAGGAGGAGGAGGAGGAGGAAGAGGAGGAGGAGAAGGAATACATTGTTTTTACTCCTCACCCAAGGCTTCTGCCTGATGGACCATCTGCCTCATAGCATGCTGTCCTGACTCATCTTCGATGTGCAGATCCCTCTATTGCATATCCATCTATGTGCATATGCATTTACATAGATCCATCTATGTGCAGATCCATTTATGTGCAGATCCATCCACGTGCATCTCCATCTATATGCATCCCTCTATGTGTGGATCTATGTGCAGATGCATCTATGTGTGGATCCATCTGTATGTGATATATGCACATTTAATTCCTCTTGTCCATTTGTGACTGGGTAAAATGTGCAACACATTCAAGTCCATGTTTTCAACAGGCAAAAGCCCTATGCACTTAATAAAATCTAACTTATTCCCAATATGATGACTAAACACTACATGAATTTTTGCAAACTTCGCATATCTAAGTGATGGAAACATACACTTGATTAATCTTCTCAAACACCAGCTTTAATGTATCATTTACCTAAATAACAAAGAGTCATCTCCCATTTCCCTCCCATCATTCCAAATCTTCAGCCTCTCCCTTTTACTTTGGCTTTTGCTCGTCTCTAGTTGAACATCTCCTGGGGTAGCATCCAGGCCTTCCATCTTTCCCCCTTTCCCCAGCCCTCTCTATCTGTGCCCTTCCTGGGATAAGAGGTTTTATTGCTGCTTCACACGTTGGATGTATATTCAGCATTCAGCACTTCCCTGGACACACTTAGACGCCATCTGATCACTTCCATTGTGGCACACCAGCGCTGGAGGGCAGCTGGGTGGCGAGACAATAACTTAGCATATGGCTCAAATTCATAATCCAAACATTTAAAAGGAAGAAGTAAAAAAAAAAAAAAGTAAGCGATATTGGAAGAAACGGTGGGAGCCAGACCCAGTGGCACAGGCTATGTAATCCCAGCTAATTGACAGTCTGAGAGTAGAGATTCTTGGATTCTTGAAAGCAGAATAAGATCAAGGCCAGCCTAGGTAACTTAGTAAGACCCTGACTAAACGCTTTTAAAAAGTACAGAGCTTAGTGGTAGAGGCTTTCCCTAATGTGCACCAGGCCTGGGTTCGATCTCCAGCAAAGAAAAGAGAAAAGGTAGTGGAGAGGATATAGGGGAGAAAAGGAGGAAGGCAAAGAGGGAAAGATGGACAGAGAGGAAGGAAGAAAGAGAGGGAGAAGAAAGAAAGAAAGGCTGGGAATGGGGAGATGATGGGGGAAGGGACGGGAACCTGGTGGGGATATCTTCAGCAAACCATGCGATGACGTCTCTGCTGGCCCAAGTCTCTAGGAATCTGAAATCATCTTCTTTTAACAGGGAGGTGGAGGACACCCAGACACTCTGGCACATGGGGACTTCCTGTCTGCCTGTAAGTGTTTCTTACAGAAGCACACATTTCAGTCCCTCCTCTTATGTCTGCTGTTACTCAAAGCAATCAGCTCACAACCATCCGTAGGCCGAAGGAGTGTGTCTCGGAGTGGCATCTTCTTCTGCTCTATCGGGTTGATGCAAGCTCATCGCTGGAGTCTGAGAGTCTGCTTATTGCTGCATTTCCTTCTTTTCTTTCAAACGTTATTCACCTGTGGTGTATTTCCAGGGGATTATATCAGTGTTTGACAGCTGAGAGAGCAGAGCTGGAGGACCTGTCATGGCCTGACCAGCTCTTACAGCCCAGGTTCCTTCCAGCCACTGTAGCTCTGTGTTCTCCCTCCCCACCTGTCCTGGCTGCCATCCCCTACACACACACACACACACACACACACACACACACACACACACCAGTGACAGGCAGCTTACCTGGCCAGATGCTGGCATTGTCTGTGGTGGGGAAGGAAAGGGAGTTGTTCTAACAGCTTCATCAGGTGTCAGTGTCACAGAGGTTTGTTCCCAAGGCCCCACCCTCATCCTTCCCACTTGTCTTAGTCAGGGTCTCTATTCCTGCACACACATCATGACCAAGAAGCAAGTTGGGGAGGAAAGGGTTTATTGAGGCCCTCCTTCACTTGATCACTAATTGAGAAAATGCCCCACAGCTGGATCTCATAGAGGCACTTCCCCAAGTGAAGCTCCTTTTCCTATGATAACTCCAGCCTGTGTCAAGTTGACACACCAAACTAGCCACACAGCTGTTCATTACCAAAGGAAGTCAGGTCTGGAACTCAAGCAAGTCAGGAAGCAGGAGCTGATGCAGAGGCCATGGAGGGATGTTACTTACTGGCTTGCTTCCCCTGGCTTGCTCAGCCTGCTCTCTTATAGAACCCAAGAATACCAGCCCAGAGATGGCACCACCCACAAGGGGCCCTCCTTCACTTGATCACTAACTGAGAAAATGCCCCACAGCTGGATCTCATAGAGGCACTTCCCCAAGTGAAGCTCCTTTTCCTATGATAACTCCAGCCTGTGTCAAGTTGACACACCAAACTAGCCAGTACACCACTACTGCAGCAGCACCTTCGTCTACATTCCATCAACAAAATTTCCCTATACCCTTTCTTCCCTATTAAAACCTTGTCCAGTAGAGAAGCTGCTCTTGGTCTGCTAAAAAGACAGTCACTGTGCTTCTCATTCAGAGCAGTCTCATAACAAAGTTAAACACCTTTCCTCGACACCTACCTGGTTTTTTTCCCCATTCTGCTGTTTCCCAGTTTGTAATGCTAGTTAGCTTTCACCGTGAGACTGATACAACCTACAGTCGCCTGAGAAATGAGTCTCAGTTGAGGAATTATCCGGATCGTATTTGTCTGTGGGCATGTCTGTGTGGGATTGTTTTGAATGGTAGTTGATACAGGGGAAAGTCCAGCCCACAGTGGGTGGAATTATTCCCTGTGCAAGTAGTCATGGTTTTCTAAGAAAGCTGGCTAACGTGAGCCTAAGATAACGCACAAGCAGTGTCCCTCCGTGTTTTTCTGACTTCAAATTCCTGCTTGAATTCCCTGACTTCCCTCGGTGATGGATTGTAAGTTGGTCACAGTATTAGTCAAAGCGACAAAGTGAAAGAGCAGGTGATATTTGTCAAGCACGGGCAGTGTCTTCTCTATCCAGCCACCCACTGTTGGGATGTTGGACTTCAGCGGTCAGCCAGCATTTCTCAAGTAGGAAGCGCCAGCACAATGGACCGTCACTGCCACTTGTGCTGTGTCCTTTGCTGCCTTCAGTTCTTGTCTTCGGCTCCTTGCTGAGATGGCTGGGATCTGCTCTGAAGGGTTCGAGCGATTGGAGAGTAGAAAAGGCCCCAAGCCAGACAAGAACATAAATGGTGACCTGGTACTCACACAGAGACCTAGAATGAAAATGTAAATGTATGTATACATACATATACTTCTCTTGCATATGTACATAATGTCTGTGCAAAAATAGAGTGAATGAATGAATGAGTGATGTTGAAAGTAGAATAAAACTCTGTGTTCTGGACATGTAGAGCATCCGAGCACACTATCACTGGGCTTTCTCCATATTCCCTCCCCCACCTAAGCAAGGATTACTCAGAAGAACCCACTCCTTCCCGCTTTGTAGGAGGAGCCTGGAGATGCTGACACTGGAGCGGCATGGACATTCTGTAACCTGTATGCAGTGCCCAGGGCAGCCACGGAAGCAATGGTGCTTGCTGTACTGGCGACAGCTTCAGCATCAGCCTCGGAAGCAATGGTGCTTACTGTACTGGTGACAGCTTCAGCATCAGTTAGTCTGATATATGAGCATCGTGGGCACTCACCCAAAGCTCCTTGTACAGAAGAGCTTGGAGTCCAGTGTGTGTGGCTCAGAAACCACAGGACAACACCTGCTGAGTGTCTGGTTAAGGGGGACACCAGATTCCCACGATCTAGGGCAGACGAGTTTCCAGATCTGTATGTAGGCTACCGGGGAAAAGAAAATATTTTCTATCTTAAGCTGTGAATCTACTCCAAAAAAAAAAAAAAAAAAAAAAAAAAAAAAAAAAAAAAAAAACCCTGATTAGTGTTTAGTAAATAAAACTCAGTAGACATGACCTGCGTTTTTACTCAAATATATCTAAGCCTTCTATCCTGGAATCTCCTTTTCCACTCTGGACTGCATGAATCACATACACATCCATCTTGCTGGCTGGGTAATTAAAAACCAGTGCATTTCTCCTGCCGTAGACTGTGTCACAATCTCTCAGGCTGGGATGATGTAGACAAAAAGACAGCTGCATTTTGATTTTCATCTGACTATTAACTTTGAACTGCCTTTATAAACTAATATTAAACAGCAGACACATATGCAAACAGTACACACGTGCACATGCATGCAAACACCACGCACGCACCCACACACTGTCTTCATGGCACCAGGATTGAAACCATCTATGTCTAGTTACCCAAACTCAATTCTGAACAGCTGGAGAGAGACCTTGCATTTACTGTTCTGTAAAGTTCCTCTTCAGGGCTTGACAATGGGCTTGAGTGATACCAAGACACTTAAGCACTAACTGGTCCCCTACTTTTTCTTGGCATCTAAAGTAGGGCTGCCTTCCCTCGGAAGTCAGACGGTCCCTGCCTCCTACTCAGGAGCTGCGTTCTCGCCACAGGATGATCACTCCCTGTGCTATGGTTCCCATCCTGTCCGGCCACTCAGGTACCAGATATTTCTCTGACACCTTCACATCAGTGATTCGTTTGCCTCCTCTCTGGCCAACTCCACCACTAGCAAATGTTTTAAACATAACAACAGAAACGCCAGAGGAAAACAGAGCTTAAAGAATACTCGCCTTTAAGGAGACTCTTGCACTAACAAAAACACCGAGTCTGGAAGGGTTTTAATCTGTGGCTTTTCAAAGTCCTTTTTAACCATTTGGTTTCATTCTCAGGATCTCCAGCGTCACGTCACTGAACTCTGAAAAGGGTTGAAAGTCAGAGTCCCTCCCGCTCTGCTCTCTCCTCCAGCCCCATCCCTGCAAGCAAGCTGGCACACCCTGGCTGGGGAACCCTGTGCTAATGGCTCAGCTCTTGCCCCCACTAAGAAATCTATTGTGTTGAGAAGAGCACCGCCAGCACACCGAAGCAAACGCCATTTGGAGCCCCCCAAGCCAGCGGCCATCCCAGGACAACGACCTCTCACAAACTGACTGTACCTTTCTTTTTTCTACTTTTTGGCAAGAGAGCACTTAAGAACAGCGACTTACTGTTGCCTAACAGGATTAAATTCTCAACGGAAGCATTTTCCTTTAATCTACCCACTACTGTTTAATGCCCTGAGTCAGAAGGTAAGAAAAAGTTTCTATTTTGACTCGAAAACCACTTTCTTAGAAGTTTCCCACCCTGCACTCCCCAGGCCCTCCTTGCTGAGCAGTGCAACTCTGAACTAACTTCCAAGCGGGAGGGATACAGGGGAAATAATCTCAACAGCCCCTTCTCTCCCCTCCCCTCCCCCAGCCCACTTATTAATCTGCTACCTGATCTTGGGACCTTGACAACAGAGATGTTCTCTATATATATTGTTTTTTTGAGACAGGGTTTCTCTGGCTGTCCTGGAACTCACTCTGTAGACCAGGCTAGCCTCGAACTCAGAAATCTGCCTGCCTCTGCCTCCCAAGTGCTGGGATTAAAGGTGTGCGTCACCACCTCCCGGCACAGAGATGTTCTTCTCCAGAGCTTCAGAAAGAAAAATGTCTCCTGGGCCAGTAGCATGACCCAGCCAGAAAGACTGCCTATGGTGGAAGGAAAACTCTGACTCCTCAAGTCTAACTTGTGATCCCCACAAGAGCTGAGGCGTGTATGCACATTGCACATGCACACGTTACATAAGTAAATAACAGTGGAAAAATTAAAATACCCATCCAGGGGCTCAGGGCATAGCTCAGTGGAAGAGCGTGTGCTTAGTATGTACATGGCTGTGGATTCAATCCCAGCCCCCAAATATAAAAATAAGAATTGTGATGATAGCCACCCCCGAGTCTTCAGAAATGGAAAAGCACAGCTGTTCCTGCTGTTGTGCATGAACGTGACTCAGGAGCTGCAGTTAACTCTGCAGATACAAGGTATGACTGTGAGGATTCTGTCTAAGCGCCACCCCACAGTTACCTGGCAACAGCCAGGTAAGCCTGGCCCACTATAAAAAGGGGCTTTTCTCTCGTATTCTCTCACTCTTAGCTTCTCTCTCGCCTTCCTGTGCTCTTCTCTCTCCCCCTCCCCTCCCCCTCCACGTGGTCATGGTCAGACTCTACTTCTCTACTCTCTCCTTCTCTCTACCTTTCCCTGCCTCTACAACCCCCTTAACTCCCCTCCCCCTGCCCTGAATAAACTCTATTCTATACTGTCATGAGTCTGGTCCCTCAGGGGGAAGGGATGCCCTGTCATGGGTCCGCTGAGGCACCCCCTTCCCTGACACTGCCATAGAATATATTCCTATGCCGCTCTCTCTTTTTATGATCGCAACAATGACTGGTTGACATTCTGAGCTCCACTCTTGGTGAACGTCTACACTGCCTCCTATTCCTAGTTCTAAACGCAGAATATTAATACAATGCCATCCTTGGCAGAACATACCCACTCCCATAAATTCTTATTGCTGACTCCTGGAACTAACCTACCAACCACACACCACACCACACACACACACACACACACACACACACACACACACACACAGTTTCATTCAGGGTTATCTTGAATTTTCTGTCTGGCAGATGCTGCTATTAGCAGAAGACTAGATTACTAAGTAAGGTAATGTCCGGAAGTGTCTACCCAGCCCAACAGGAATGTGCAGAATTCTCCAAAAAGATCCTCATGAATATGTGACCTGACAGAGCTCCTCCACATGGCCTGCAACCATCTCAGAGCCTTTTTTTTTTTTTTTTTTTTTTGGTTTTTTTTTTGAGACAGGGTTTCTCCGTGTAGTCCTGGCTGTCCTGGAACTCACTCTGTAGACCAGGCTGGCCTCGAACTCAGAAATCCGCCTGCTTCTGCCTCCCAAGTGCTGGGATTACAGGCGTGCGCCACCACCGCCCGGCTCTCAGAGCCTTTTAATAGAGAATCATTGTAGATACTCGCTGACTTGTTCCAGCCTCAGAAGCCATGGCGGGCAGCTAAGTCCCGGCTTTTCTGTGCTGTTTGAAAAGTTCCTCCCTTCTCCAGGCATTTTGTAGCCTTGCATGTTTAGCCTTAGGGGGAAATACACAGCCGCGTTTACAGTAGCTTTTCACTCAGATTCTTCTGTTTCTTGAGAACAAGACCAGATAAGGTGTGAAAGATCGCCTTTAGGGAGAAGGCCAGGTGAAAACCTGACATACCAGATCACCAGACTCCTGTTTCCACAGATAGCAAGGCCTGACTGCATGCTCCTTCCCTCCCCTGCTGACCTTCAAAGTCCTGGTTGGATCAAAGACTGTCCTGGCTGATCTGTAGGTAAATTGCTCTGTTAGAGCACCAGAGACAGGAAGCCCCAGGCGCTTCCACCCCCTTCTGCCTCTCGAATCAGATAGCCTGACTTCCAGGCTGATTTGCAGAGGGAGTAGTTTGCAGATTCTGTTTGTTACAAGTAGGAAGAATGTCCCCAGGTCTCCGGTGCAGTGATTCTCAACCTTCCCAATGCTGTGACCTTTAATACTGTGGTGAGCTTCCCAACCATAAAACCATTTTTTATTGCTACTTTATAACTCTAATTTTGCTGCACCAATTGTAATGTAAATTTCCCGTGGTCTTAGACAACCCCTGTGAAAAGGTCCTTCAACCTCCAAAGGAGTTGTAAGTCAGGTTGAGAATTACTGCTCTACTGGAAATGACCTGTCTGCTGGAGAAAAACAGGAAACTTCTCCTCTCCTGATCCCAAGACTGAAGCCCCTTTCCTCGACTGCTTTCCTTAAACTGTCTCACCCAGGCTGGAGAGCTGAGTTGAGTGTTCTTCCAGAGGACCCAGGTTCAATTCCCAGCACCCACATGGCAGCTCACAATTGTCACTCCAAGAAATGACACCCTCACCCTGACATATATGCAGGCAAAAACACCAATGCACAGAAAATGAAAATAAATTTTAACTCACCGTGTGGCTTCCCCCCTGCCCCTTTTCTTTTTGCCAGTTTCTCCTCCTCTTCCTCTTTTTTTTTTTTTTCCTAGAGATCAAAGCCAGGACCTCATGTAAGTGCTGACCTCTTCCCATGGTTTTATTCTGATCATGACTTATATAAAAGATGAACAGGTAAGAAAACGTTATCTGAGCCAGACACGGTGGCACACGCCTGTAATCCCAGCACTTGGGAGGCAGAGGCAGGCGGATTTTCTGAGTTCGAGGCCAGCCTGGTCTACAGAGTGAGTTCCAGGACAGCCAGGGCTACACAGAGAAACCCTGTCTTGAAAAACCAAAAGAAAGAAAGGAAGGAAGGAAGGAAGGAAGGAAGGAAGGAAGGAAGGAAGGAAGGAAGAGAAAACATTATCTGGGAAGATGCTGTTTTACTAGACAGGCCATTGGACTGCCCTTCCCAGGTCAGCTGCTTTGCGCTCAGAAAGTCTGGAGGGAATGTCCTGCAGGCATGTGCCCTAAGTTATAACATTTAGCCTCTCCATGTTTTCAATCTTGGGTTCCTGGAGCTACAACTCCTCCCTTTGATCATCCAGTTTCTCTCAACTCTGGGTGACTCTGAATTTCCTTAGTCAAAGCTGGAAAATATGCAGACCTGAGATTGTTGCCCCAATTCCTCCCCAACCCTGTCTCTGTGGGGCTGGAAACAAGGAGTTATCAAAGCAGACTAGAACAGCAGCAGGGACTCTGGTCAGTCCTTGTGCTCTGCAGCTGATGCTGGACTCCATATGCCTCATATCTGTGTGTCCCAAGGCATGTTCTACTTTGTAGGATACATAAAATCACTAATCCTTACATCCTTTAATAGTATAAAGTATAAAACCCACAGACTATTAATGCCAGACTCTTGCTTATTGTTTCAATATTTCTGAAATCCTGCCTTGCAATGAAGGTTTTCCAAAAACCTTTCTACTAGCATAGCACCCTAGGATGGGGAGGGGGGGGTCGCTCTACATCTGTAATATATGGCACAAAAAGAACCATTTCTTTCAGAATATAAGTGTGTGCTGCTTGTCCTCAGAGCCTGCAGCCCTTTCCAAATCTCCTGCTGTCATTCACTCTGTTCGTCACCCTCCCCAGATGCGACCTGCACACATTTGTTCTGGATTGTTCATTAGGGCTTATCTTGAATCCTGTGTCTTTATGAAAGATATAGTTTTATTTGTGTGTGTGTGTGTGTGTGTGTGTGTTCCTCTCTCCTCTCTCTTTCTCTCTCCATCCCCCTGCTTGTGTGTGTGTGTGTGTGTGTGTGTGTGTGTACCACATGCATATAGGTTACCACAAAGGCCAAAAGAGGTTGTCAGATCACCCGGAGCTGGAATTGTAGGCAGACACACCCAAAATCTTAGAGCATGCCTGAGTAAAGAAAAAAGAAGGTACCACAGTGTCCCTGTAAAATCTAGGGTGAGGAGGGTGTCTGGCTCAGTGTTTAAGAACATTTGTTAATCTTCCAGAGCACCAGAGTTACAGTCCCAGTACTCATGTTAGGTGGTGCTTACAACTGCCTACAATTCCAGCTCCGGGTGATCTGACAACCTCTTTTGGCCTTTGTGGTAACCTATATGCATGTGGTACACACACACACACACACACACACACACACACACACACAAGCAGGGGGATGGAGAGAGAAAGAGAGAGGAGAGAGGAACACACACACACACAAATAAAACTATTACTTTAAAAATTAAAAATACCCCAAGAACCATAGACCATCAATCAAAGAAACAAAAAAACCAAAAGCCACCAGGCATGAGAAATCCTCTTTTGAGTTGTTGGTCAAGGTGTCCAAGAGATTCCCAAAATGTTATAGGACATTGTTGCTACCCTTGGTTGCCTCACAGAGGTAGAAGGCAAGTCTCCATTGCTGAAGACACTTCAGCAATGTGTCTTCCGATACGGGACCCAAAAAATCTGAGCTGAATCCAACCTTAAAGCCTTCTTTTGAAAACTAGATTTTCTGGTACTAGAAGGTGCTATGAAAGCTTCCAAGGCTAGGACGCAAGATGTCCTACCCAGATGTGACATCTAACAACAACAACCAGCATGATATGACCACCCCAAGGGTGCAGTCAAAACCCATATGTATCGGGGTAACCGATGGCTCTCTGATTGGACACAGTCCTGCTCAAGAGGAAAACTTGCCTGATACTAGAAGTCACCAGTCTTAGAGGACAGCCTACAACCACTACTTTATTAAACCAGCATGACTATATCCTAAATATCTATCCTTATACCCACAGATAACTGTTGTCCTAACACCTCATCAAAGAAACTTCTCTTTGCAAGAGATGGAGACCACTAGAGAAAAACCACAGAGAACAAGAGGTAATGTGGTGCCCAATCCCAAGATGTATTCATCTATAGCATTATTTCTGTATCTAAGGCTCGGGGGTCACTGTGGGAAGAGGAAGCAGAAAGACTGCAAGAAAAATCTCAGGAAGTTTGCTGTAAGATTGTGCCTCCGAGAGCTGCCAGGGAAGCTACAGCCATAAAGGCTTCTCAGCTTGACTGCCTACACAAGACTCGAACATGATGATAACACATGAACATGCTAACATGAAAGAGGGAACTCTCGTGCAACCTCAACCTTAGACAAAGAAAAAACAGACAGCTTGGGAATGCTGCCTAGAGGAGAAATGGATTTCCCCAGGGAAGAATCCTCCTAGTCATCATCCAATACCAAGTTGTCTACCCTGAGATCATATACACAAGTAAAGCTAAGTGTGCTGAACAGGTTGTGTTTATGTAGTTAGAAAGGTGTGTGTGTGTGTGTGTGTGTGTGTGTGTGTGTATGTGAGTGTGTGCGTGTGTTATGTGCATGAAACAATAATTTTAAAAAAAGAGGCCATGTTGAAAGAGAACATGGGATGCATGGGGAAAGTTGGAGGGAGGAAAAGGGGAAATGATATAACTGCATTATATATACTTACACATGTATATTTAAATAGAACTAAAAAATACATAAAGGAAAAAACCTGCAGGGTCAAAATGTGTGACTCAATGGCAGGACTCAAGCTTCACACTCTTATGGCCCTAGGTTCAATCTCTAGCACTGAGAAAGTGACAGAGGACATGAGAGGCTTTGGAATTCAGTATAGCTGATCTTTGCAAAGCACAGCCCCACAGAGATACCCAAGCAGTACTTCATGTGGGAGGAAAATTCAAATGCACTACAGAGAGCTTGTTGTATCCTCTGCATACAATCACTATTGTATATAGTGACTATATCAATCACTTAGACTTTATATTGACTAGGTAAAAAATTCCCCTAAGGATGCAATTCAATGGTAAAATGCTGGCCTAATAGGCTCATGGCCCTGGGATCAATCTTTACCTAGGATCAGTGACACATACATACACATACACATACCACACACACTAACATGCAGACATACATGAATACTACACACACTAACATACACACAGTACACACACACCACACATGCACACTACACGAACTAACACATACGCACACATACTACACACATACACACACACAACCACGCACATGCACGCTTCACACACTAATACACACACATACACACACACCACTAACACATACATACACACACACACCTTCTTAATTATAATAACAACAATAATAACATATGGGCATGCTTTTCATGGGGAAAATTAATTTTCAAGCATCAAAGGGAAACCTTCTAATTGTAGAAATATGGCCAAGTTAATCAACTTGGAAGATTAATTTAATGGCCAGATTGTATTGACTTTGTCTGTTTTTCCCTTCCGCAGAACAAGTTAAAAATATTAAAGATTTTGCAAATAAGAAAACCATCCGCCCAGTCGGTCATCCAGAAGTCGGGGATCTCTTTCAAGCTATCTTGAGAAAAAGTGGATCTGGAGACTGAAAATTCACCGTCTGATTTGACAAGAAGAAATTCCAAGGTCATTTGGTCTGGGACAAAAGAAAAGATCCTATTTAATTAAGAAAACGATTGTTTTAAAAGCAAATGCTTTTGGTCTAAGTTCTGAGTCTCTAGAAGACTTGAGGAAAACTGACACCGCTGAGTTATCCTTAGTAAGGTCTCCTAGGTAGGCTGACCAGCAGTCCTGAGGGAAAGGCCCCTGTAAAAATGAATGCGGATCTAGCCGTTCAGGTAGGGGTGGGGGGGTGGGGGCAAGGCGGAGCAGGGTGGGGCTGTGCATCCAAAAGAGGCCACCCGTGCCCTTAAACCACAGAAACAAGTTCTCGGCTGACATGGCGTCTGGAAAGAGACAGATGCAAGCCTGAAAGGCAGGCCTAGCTGGGGAGTTTGTGGAGTGGGATTTTTCAGAGGGACTTCTCTTGGTTCAGGCTTCCCCTTTGATTTATGGGGAGACAGAATGCACACACAGAACAGAGCTACAGGAGATGTAGGGGAGCATCTCAGGACAAAGCCCTGCGCCTGTCGGTGGAGTCTCGCTACAGGGCTATTTCGAGGATGTCTGTTCAGATGCTGAATTGGCCACATCACTGAGGACTGGCCTGGAAGATTTTTCCAAAATAGCCTCCCACTTGAGCTGAAAAGGAAGCTGCAACCATTAATTTCAAGCCAGTTCTGCACTTCCTTCCTGGCAGAGCCCTGCTCAGCACAGAATGGGTCTGGGAGGTTTGCAATGGGTCTGAGCGGCAGCTGTCATTGCATTGCAGCAGTATCCCTCTAAGTGCAGCAGTTTGGCCTTCTCTGTTGCAATCTGCTCCATTTTCTAATCATTTTGGACATAAAGTAATTAGAGGGAGAGGCATTCCAAAAATAAGAAGTGCCACAGCGAGCGAGTGAGCTCAGCTCGCTTCGTAATTCCAGTGTAAGCACACATGTCATTGTGGGCCTCCCTGGAGCGCTGGGCAGGTATGATTTCAATAATCAAAGGGTTTTGCATATATTTGCTAATTGCTACTCTTGCATCTGAATGTTTGGTTTGAACTTCCAAGTCCCAAGTGACACTAAAGGGTAGCCCTTTGTCACCCAGGCCACTCCCGGTCTTGTGTCCCAGCTCAGCTTACTCACAACAGAGCACAGACTAGGTCTGTTCCTTCCCTATCAAAATGTGATTGGAGCAAAGAAAAATGGTGTTTGGGGAATGGTTGAGTAGCGCATGGTAATTATACTCCTAATCACATGTAATTTCAGAGAAAATGAATAGATGTGGAGACTGTTTAGCCTTGACTGTAATTCCACAGGCACCCTACTGTCACCTAGGTATCTTTCAAAGCCACCCACCTCAGTTCTGCAGCCAAACAGTTAATTACAAGGGAGGGGTGCCTCCTAGCAAGGGCTGCCCTGAATGCACAGCCCAGGACAACAATGGCAGCTCCTTCCCAGACGCTACAGCTATTCCTCAATTGTGTCCCTAAGTCCTCTGCCTGATGACTCAGGACTCAAGCTTCTAAAGGAGTTATTAAGAATCAGGGTATATAAGTTGCAGGCCTCAGGGTTCTACATCTGTCATCTTATTTGGTATTTACAATAATGTGACCAAGAATGCTCTATTCTTGGTCACAGTTCAAAGAAAAGTAAGGTTTGGGCAGATCAAACATGTACCCACCAGCTCTGCTGCTACTTACAAACAGAAACTGAGTTAAAGTCAGGAAAAACAACATGGCAGACTGTCACTTAACCCAAATAGTCTTCTGTTTCTCCTTTCTCTGTCTCTACCTCTTTCTGATCTTCCACCTATAAATATATCTCTAATGTCATTAGACATCACTAAACGAAACCCTCATGAAAACTGCCTGCTATTCAACTTCTGGATTATTGTTCTTCCTCAAAGGAACTCTCCTAAAACCACAGAGAACAGCATAAACTGCATAAAGATATGTTTATATAACTGGAAACTATACATAGGGTTATATAGCAGGTTATATTTCATTTGTATGGATTAATATTTAAGTCCCTTATAGTATAATCTTTCCTGATCTTCGCAAAAGGCCTCAAAATTTGCACCTCACATGCATTAGGCATGCACTAGCACCTACCTCACATGCACTAGGCATGTACCAGCATGTATCTCACATGCACTAGGCATGCACTAGCATGTACCTCACATGCACTAGACATGCACCAACATGTACTTCACATACACTAGGCATGTACTAGCATCTACCTCACATGCACTAGGCATGCACCAGTATAAAGTCACATACTCAACACTCAGTTCATCCTGAGAAGAGAAGGCCTCTTGGCCATTCAAAAAAAAAGTTATTTACTCAGAAATGGAAAATAATTTCCCATTATGGTTGGTGCTTTAAATAAATGCCCCTCCCCTAATCCCACTGCCTCATGTGTGAGTCAGAGGGTGGGGTGTTGTGGCATGAGAGTATGTGTTTTCATGTACATAGGGTCATTTGTGCACACATGAGGAAACCAGAAGCTGACATAGGCTGTCTCCCCTTGGCTGCTCTCCACCTGATGCATTAAGGAAAGGTCTCTCACTTGAATCTCACAGACTCAGCTAGGCTAGCTGTCCAGCTGACCCCTGTCTCTGCCCCCTGAGTTCAGAGTCTCATAGGCAGGCTGCCGCGAGTGCCTACCACTTACCTGGGTACTGGGAATATGAACACACTATACAGCAAACATTTGAGACACTACTGAGCCATCTCTCCAGCCCAGTGTCCTTAATTTTTATGTAAATGAAGATAATTTTTAAACAGATATAAGGTGAGGAGATGATAATGATCCAATGACTTTTCAAGCACAAATGATCTCTCCAAATGCATCCATGGATACACTTGGTGACAATCTTCTAATCTCCTGATTCACATGTAAAAGATGCGTAACTGAATGAGAGGTAGAAGTAATATGAACTTGGTATGATATACTGGATAAAAGTAGCAAAAAGCTATAAAGACAAGAAACTATTCCTCCTGTGTGTGTGTGTGTGTGTGTGTGTGTGTGTGTGTGTAGTCTATGTGTGTCTGTGTCTATATGTCTCTGTATGTGTCAGTGTGTGTGTCTGTATCTATATGTGTCTCTGTGTGTCTGTGTGTATCTGTGTCTATGTGTGTCTGTATGTGTCTCTGTGTGTGTCTGTATGTATGTGTCTGTGTGTGTGTCTGTATGTATGTGTCTGTGTGTGTGTGTGTCTCTGCGTGTGTGGTCCATGGTGATGGAGACTACCCCTTAATGCTTGTTAGGCAAACACTGTACCAGAATTAAATCCCCAACTCATTCAGAATGTAAGCATTAATTATCAACTCTGTCTTCTTCTACACGGACAGTGACACAGAATTTTTTTTTTAATTTTAAACCTTCAAAAGCTCACATGACATTCAAGCAGAAGGGAAACTATTCCCATGATCCCTTCCTGGGAGGTTACCTCGTCCTCTGCACAAAGATTATTCAAGTCAGTCTATCGGGGACGCTGCGTCTCTCGGGCAGCATGAAGACAGTGTCTGGCAGGGGTCTGCTCCCTTCAGTTCCAAAGAAGCCTTGACAGATTCGTCATCAAACAGCCCAGATATAATCATGGCCACTGGGGGCTCTGCTCTATGGCATCTTCTAGTCACTAGAAGTGACTGATTGTTGCTAAAATTCTATGGTCTAGAATTGTGTACTCTAAAATGTCCTAGAAGCCAGGCATGGGACACACCCTTATAATATACTAGCACTCAAGAAGTGGAAGCAGAAAGGTTTGGAGCTCAGAGCCATCCTGAACTACATGAGATCTTGTCTCAAAAGATCAGCATCATAATGATAATGATGATGGTGGCGGTGACGATAAAAGAATGCGGTTAGTGCAGGCTATGGTCAAACAAACCTATAATGCCAGCATTCAAGAGGCAGAGACAAGAGGGCTGCAATTTGGAGGGCAACCTAGGAAGCATAGAAAGCCCTTGCCCATGAGAAAAGAGAGAGTAATGGGGAGAATAGATCAAAGCAAACCGCACACTATGGCAAGTATGTTGGAGACAGAAACTCGTACACCAGTGCCGCCACAATAGAAATCGGTATGCTGTTCCACAAAACACTAAGAATAGAACCACATAAGACCAGAAATGGCACTCCCAGGCATATACCTGAAGGACTCTGTCATACTTTCACTAACAATAGAAGTGATTGAAACTCAGAGACATTTGCACAACCATGTTTGCTGCTGTACTACTCACAAGAGCCAAGATATGGACCCAGCCTAGATGTCCTCCAGCGGGTGAATAAAGAAAACGGCTGGCCAGCCGCAATGAAGAGTGGATTACAGCACTGTGGGGAGATGGATGGAACTGGAGATCTTATAAGACAAGATGAAGCAGACTCAGGAAGGAAAACAGCACACATCTTCTCTCAAATGCAGGGACTAGGTGTTGTTGTTGTTGTTGTTGTTGTTGTTGTTGTTGTTCTGCTTTTTATTTTGAGACAGGGCTATGCAGCCCTGGCTAGCCCGAGACTTGCCATGTAGAGCAGTCTGCGGGTCTCTGCCTCCCGAGCACTGGTATTAAAGGCATGTACCACTTCACCCCAGAACATAGCTTTTAAATAGATGTGTAAGACGTGAATTTGTGGTGGGTGCATGTCAAAGGCCTCTGGATAGATAAGACACCCCCAGTCTGTCTTCTGGGTGCCCTAAGGAAAGGAAGACCGTTTCAACAGCAGGCCTTTCATCATTCTGAGAAAATGAGAAGAGGCCAGCTTTTGGTGGTTTAACCCCTTCATTGTCTTCATCTGGATTCTGTTGCTGCTATAGAATACCTGAGCTTACACAATTTATACCAAGCAGGCCTTTATTTCACTCACTGTTCTAAAAGGCTGGGACATTCAAGATCAAGGTTCCAGTGTCTGATGAGGTCTCTCTTGATATGTTATTCAGGGTTAAAAGGCAAAAGGGCAGGAGAGCACAAGACGAAAGAAACAAGTCTTCAGCCATCTGAATGAATGAATGTACCTAATCTCACAAGCTAAGCAGGGTTCGGCCAGGTTAGACTGGATGGGAGATGCAGGGAGACAAATTTGTCCATTCATGTGATAAACCAGCTCCCAAGATAATGAATGGCCTTTATCCATCCCTGAGGCTGGAACCTGGAGTGACCCAAGCATCACCTATGGTACCCTTCCGACTCCCAGCATCCCTGCCCTGGGGATGCGGTTTCCACTACGTGGGCTCTGGGAACTGGTCCACACCCTGCCAGTGCTTTGCCTGGACTGGGCTTGTCAATAACAATTTGGCAACTCCAAGTTCTTTGTCTTCATCACTGAACAACCATCTTGCTTCCGTGATTTCAAGCACTTTACAGGGAGATATGGGGCGGGGTGGGGGGGTGGGGATGGGGCACACTTGGAAATCACTAAATGCAAAAACAAATTCTGCCCTTGATCGGTTGTAATGATGCATTTCTTACATTTCAATAGGACACATTTAAGGTTTCGGCGTTGGTTCGATTTGGGCCACGGGATTCAAGTGCCCCTCTTCACCATTTACTCAAACAGCTAATTTTTTTTTTTAAGTGCTTCTTCTCCATTGATGTCTTGTGGCTCTTTCCCTCTGAAAGATATTTTTGCTTGAAGCTTTACTTTCTAGCCCCTGGAAAACTGTAACCAGAGTTTCTTTTCCTTCAGTCTATGCAAATTGTGAAATTTGCTCCGAGACTAAAATTACTCTTTAAGTTATGTCACTGCTTCTCGGTGTCGCTGCAGTGTTGCATGCCTTCAAGGTCGGCACTTGAGAAGCTGAAGTAGGGAGCTCTGAGCTACGAGTTGGTGTCTCTCGGGCAGCATGAAGACGGTGTCTGGCAGGGTCTGCTCCCTTCAGTTCCAAGGAAGCCTTGACAGATCTGTCATCAAACAGCCCAGATATGGCCATCAAGATCAGTTTGGTCTACCTAGCAAGTTCCAGGGCAGGGCTCTCTAGTAAGACCCTGCCTCAAAACAACAACTAAAAGCACCACTGCCACAGGCCGCAGAGTAGACGTAGCTTTCCAACTCACTGGTACCCTTCGGAGGAGGTTGTCTTCACCTTCCACCCCATAGAACTCCAAAGAATGCAAAGTGTGGGGCTAGAGACAGAGCTGAAATAGGCTGTTCACTACCTGCTCAATTCATTTCGCGATAGGTGATTCCAATCTGCTTTGGTAGACCATGCATTAGGACTGAGTGTAAGTCCTACTCTAAAACAGAAGAAGTGATTCTTGTGTTCTAGAAGAAGAAAAAGAAGAAAAAAAAGAAAGAAAGAAAGGGAGCCCCCAGTTCATACGGCAGCTAGAATGTGATAAATCCGCCCGGCCACAGGATTCCTGCCTAAACTAACAATTCATTTACGGCCACAGTTCACCGCGCCTGTCATCACTTGCATGCGTCTAATTACCCCCCCCCATCTGTTTCATGTTTGAAGTTTACAACACTTGCCCACTTCGGCTACACCAGTTTACATCTAACATCAAACACATGTTTATGTTTACCACATACCAGTTCTGCATTCTTGAACTTAAAATTATATCAATTTATAATCCCATTAATGGAAAACTTATGAGAAGGATCCGGATCCTTTAATAAAATGAAAAAGAACAACCATTTGGATGCTGTTAAGAACGAGCCCATACCGAGGGCTAAATGCTTCAGTTAGATACACCCTGCCCAGATAAGGGAGACCCAGGAACTGCTCTCTTGGCTGCTAAGAACAGACCACGGCTTGGAGTTCATTTTCCGGGACTCCATGTGGAGGCATGTGTCCTCATTGGGAAGATGAGTGATCAAAGAAACTAGGAGTATTCTTTGTTCAAAGACATATCAAATTCAGGGCTGGGAGTGTAGCTCCTAGCTCCAAGTTCAAAGCCCAGTACACCCATGTGCTTGCTCAGATTCGCACGCGCGCGCGCGCGCACACACACACACACACACACACACACACACTGCGGTTTTAAATTGGGCCCTTAAAACTTGCCACTTTAAAAAAAATGTATTTCTGTGTATGTGAATGCGTGTTTGGTGTGGGGAATCGGACAGGCGTATGTTTAGCCTGGTACACATAGAGATCAGAGGACAACTCTAGGACTCTCTGTCCTCATCTTCCACGTTGTTTGAGACAGGATCTCTCTCTCTCTCTCTCTCTCTCTCTCTCTCTGTGTGTGTGTGTGTGTGTGTGTGTGTGTGTGTGTGTGTCTTTTGCTCTTCAGTGCTACAATACCAGCCTAGCTACTCTACAAGATCCCAGCAATTCTCCTGTCTCTGTCTCTCCTATCCAGCTATGGGCGCACTGGGATTCCGGACGCACGGCTGCTGCTGGGTCTAGCTTTTACATGGGTGCTAGCTCAGGTCAGTCATTAGGCTTGCCAGGCACGTGCTTCACCCAGCAAGCCATCTCCTTAAAGCCTGAACTTACTGCTTTTAAGGGCAGGTTTGTAGATGAAGCAAGTTTCAATTTCAAAAATGAAAGGGGGCGTGTCCCCATAGGGCAAGAGGCTCTCCATATATGGCTGCCTAGCACAGGCCAGATACATGTTTGGGCATCTATATCAACTGCTGACCAGTTTCCAAAGAAAACTACAGATAAGAACACTATTTAGATCTTGGACTGTTTCCAAAGGATTGCAGCTCTATAAAAAAAAAAAAAAAAACTATTTTGGGAAGTATAAGACATTAAGGTCTGGTCCTGTATGCTTCCCTCCACATTCCGGAAGAACCCCTTCCCTCCTTTGCACGTCTACCCTTTTGGTAAAGGGCACACAGGCTCTAGATCACCTGTATAGCCTCAGTAACCCTCTTTCTCATCTTCCCTCTCCAACCCCACAAGAAAGTAGCCTTTGCTCTGCTCCCCGAGGTCTTTACCAACAGTAGTACAATGTGCAGAGAGTTGCCTGTGTCATTCCTAAAGGCAGGTGTTACATACAGACACTCCTGATGAGTGGCTGGGTTCTGTCGGGATGAGTGGGGTCTGCAAGTCGGGATGGCTGAGTGATCTGAGTGGGATTAGTGCCCTTGTCCCATCAGATCTGTCTGCTCCAACCACAGCCCTTTCCTCCTGCTTCATCCATGGGTGTTTTCTACCCCTTCCTCAGCAATTTCTAACTCTTCCTCTGTTTGTAAACTGGCGAAACAGCCAGAGCACCCTACGACAGGTTTGAAGAATGCAACCCTACTTTGTACAATGAACCAAGCATTTCCTCCTAGAGATCCAGCTTTGGGGAAATTCTAGAGTACAAATTCCTTACTGTCTGCATAATTCAAAGGTTTTTTGGCTCAATGACATCACTGGCTACTTTGTACCTAAATAATTTTCATACTTATCACCTCTTAGCTTACTTGTTCCAGGGAGACTTGGCCTCAGCCAGCGTGACACATACCACAATCTTACAGGCTGGCCACAGCTAATTGAGCTCATTAACAACCTGGTTTGTGGATGCACTGCCACTGTCAGATTCCAACACATTGGATGTACTGAGGATTGTGAAAACATCCACTAAAACACTGGAGCCCAGACGCCCCTCAATGGAGGAATGGATACAGAAAATGTGGTATATTTACACAATGGAATACAACTCAGCAATTAAAAACAATGAATTCATGAAATTCTTAGGCAAATGGTTGGAACTGGAAAACATCAGTGTAATTTCTAAGTGAGGTAACCCAATACCTCACTTAGAATACCTAAGTGAGGTAACCCAATCACAAAAGAATACACTTGGAATGCAGTCACTGATAAGTGGATATTAATGAGCCCAGAAGCTCTGAATACTCAAGACACAATTCACATATCAAATGATTCCCAAGAAGAAGGAAGGAGAGGACCCTGGTCCTGGAAAGGCTTGATCCAGCATTGTAGGGGATTGCCAGGACAGAGAAATGGGAGAGGAGAGCCTGGGGAATGGGAGGAGGGAAGAGGGCTTATGGGACTTATGGGGAGGGGGGAATGGGGAAAGGGGAAATCATTGTAATGTGAGCAAAGAATATAGAACAAAAAAAGCACTTCATTAGGCTTCTGAAGCCAAAACAAAAAACAAAACAAAACAAAAATACCAAAAAAACACAAAACAACAACAACAACAACAACAACAACAAAGAACAAACCACTGGTCACTTCATGAGCCTGCTCGGCTTTTAATGACATTAAAATAACAGACTTGATCAAGTGTTCCTGGTCGCATAAAATAAACTCGAACTTGCCATCATCAGTAAGTATTTCTCCTTTAGGTGCGTGTCCTCTCTTAAGCATGACCTTCTAATGGCGGCACTGTTTACAGGAAAAAGACAGTGACTTAGTTGGTGGCATTAACATAGTCTCTTGGCAGCTCCTTGGGC
>OZ030019.1:54790000-54820000 GCA_964023405.1 Apodemus agrarius
TTAATGTCCCGGGTAACCAGGCTGGCTGGCAGGTTAATGCTTTCTTCCTTTAACCCAGTGCACAGGGCTTCTTGCCTTTGATCATGTAGTACATCTCTGCCACTGGATTCCAACGAAGCTAAGAGTCAAAAAAACGACTTCCTGAGCTTCCTCTGCGCCAGATGAACCTGGAGGCCTTGGCTCACCACGATTCCTACCAGAAGGAGTTTTGGTGACTTAGGGGGAAGGGAAAAGAACATAAATTGGCAGTGGTGCAGACTTAACAGAAGGAGAATCTCCCGTAAGTATGTCAGCAAGGGGAGTCCACGTGTGGTAGTGTGACTTATTCTTGCTGTGATGTGTGGCTGGTGTTTAGTTTTATTTGTGTTGCTGTGATGATACACTCTCACAAAAGCATCTTTAAGGGGCAAAGGGTCGTTTCAATTACTAGTCCAGGTGACAGTCTGTCACTGTGCAGAAGTCAAGGCAGGAACTGGAAGTAATTAGTCATGTGCCAGGAAGGACCGAGTGATTGCTTACTGCTCCTTTCACGGGTCTCCTTTGTCATACAGTGTAGGACCCAACCCCAGGGAATGGTGGCATCTTCTTTCAGACTGGGTTTTCCCACATCAGCTAATCAAGACCATCGCACACTGGCATGCCCAGAAGCTGCCTTGATCTAGACAAATGCCTCGTTGAGACTTTCTTCCCCGGTGAGTCTACATTGTGTCAAGTTGGCCATTAAAACAAAACATCAAACCCAGCTTCAGCAGTAGCAGTGAAAGGATTCTCTGGAATCCTGCCAGGTGCTTAGCTAGTTTCTTCTTGATTGCCCTGAGATAGTGATGTGAGGCTCAGAGAGACAGATCCAGCAACTGACCCAAAAAGTAGATCTAGATTTTCCTAACCCACAACTACCAGTTCCCCCATCCCCAGGTGGCCTCCCATCTCTCTTGTTCAGATTCACTTACCTTCCTATTCACAACAGTTTAAAACGGAGAGGTTTATCCATTCACAGCTTCATCAGCGAAGGACTCGAATCCCACAGTGCTCATTGCCAAAAGCAATGTGCCCAGGAACGTCGTCTCCTCCCAAGGCCGTCCTCGTCAGTCAGTCACCCACCTATCCTGCCCATGCTGGAACACACAGCTAGTCTGCCTTTTGAGTAGATAGTTCCGCTGTTCAAATGAGAAATATCTGCTCCATTGCTGTGTCATCACAACACGGTCAATATCCTCATGTGAACATTCTCCCTCGTATTCCTTCACGTGTTATCCTGAATGGAAGAGAAGAGAGGAGGACGGAGGGAGAGGGAGGGAAGGAAAGGAAGGAGGAAAGGGAGGAGGGCAGTCCCAAGAGCAAACGCTTGCTGCGAACCTTACCTTCTGAGCCTTTCCTTCCTTTGGCCGTACCTAAAACACACACACACACACACACACACACACACACACACCCTTCCTCTGCCCCCATTTCTAGAAGCACACCTTTGAAGAAAGACTAGAACCTGTCTTCTGGTTTTGACTGTGGGCTGAAGTGTGGGCTCCTGAACCAGCAATTTCTGTGACAGGAGTGCCAGTGTCCCGCCTCCAGGAAGATCAGGCGGATCAGGCAGCAGCCAACGGGTAAGAGGAATGAAGGAGAAAGAAGCAGCTCTGGGGCTGAGCAGCCCTGGCCTTGGCCTGAGACATAGGACTTCTGGTCAAGGGAATGACCTAAGGAAGCCAAAGGCTCACTCCTCAGGAAGGCAGGACCAGCCCTCCAAGACAGGCTCACAGTAAGCTGTGCTGAGGAGAATAGTAATGAAAGATGAAATCATTCTTCAATGAGATACTATACTTTTTCCTTCCAAAGCTACACACACACACACACACACACACACACACACACACACACACACACACACACACACACACACACAGTTCCTAGGAGCTGCCGTGAGGCTCAGCTGAGTCTGTCAGCCTTTCTGAGACCAAACTCAGGAAAATGTACCTATTTTTTTCTTCTTTCTCTGTTTCCTATGCTGACTAGACCCCAAGCATGCTTTTACTATACTTCAAACTTCCTTCTTCTCTCCCTAAAGCTCCCTTCCCACAGGGCTACCCTGGGCCTGTACTATCTTAGCTCAAGACTTTTTACATTTTCTATTCTCCTCCAGGCAGATGCCAGGATTTACAGCTTGTTTGACCTAGAGGGTTTTTGTTGTTTTTTAAATTTCTGCGAAAGGTATTTAATCTCTGAGTAAGACTTACATATCTTCATCCACCATGAATAAAACAGTCTGGACAAGCAAGGACCGTCTCATCGAGGACTGCTGCAGGGAAGGCCTCCACCGTACAGAGCCAAGGCTAGGCTCCTCCATACTTCCGGCCGTCACTTGGAGCCACGCCTGAGCCCCCAGCCCTGTCCAGGGCTCATGGTGGTCAGCGGCCTCCCTTTGTTCCCAGTTCCTCCAAGTCCCCGGCAGCGGCTGGGTTCACGGGAGCATGGGAACCTTTCCTCCATCCCAGTCCCTGCTTCTCACCCGGAGAGAGACAGGATGAGACCCTTATCCTAGACTGCGTTTCCAGCATCTCAGTGGCCAGGGGGAAACACGGGCCAACACGGCACACGCCTTTAATCCCAGCACCCAAGAGGCAGAGGCAGGTGGATCTCTGTGAGTTCGAGGCCAGCCTGGTCTACAGAGTGAGTTCCAGGGCAGCCAAGGATACAAAAAGAAACCTGTCTCAAAGAACCAAAAAAGAAAAAAAAAAAAAAAAAAAAAAAAAGAAGGAAGGAATGAAAGAGAGGAGGAGGGAGGGAGGGAGGGAGGGAGGGTGAAAAGAACAAAATATTGTAAATAGGGTGAGACTTTTTTCTCTTTCTCTCTCTCTCTCTCACACACACACACACACTCACAAGTACGCACACACATGCAGTCTCTCTCTCTCTCTCTCTCTCTCTCACACACACACACACACACACACACACACACACTTGTACCCATACCGTGTCATTGTCCTAATAACAGCGAGCACGTGGTCAGTACTTACCGAGTACCAGGTATTGTTCTGTGAGATCACATTTTAATCTGTCTTTGAATTAGGTGCTATTGTCATCTGCATTTTACAGATAATGAAATTAAGGCTGGGAAAGGTTAAATCGAGGCACACAGCTACGAAGGAACAGCAGAGTCCCAAAGGAAACATATCAGGGTCGAGTGTAAGAATTCTACTAAGTAGCTGTGTGGCCTCGGGTCTATCAGGAAAGGCGTGGTCTAAAGCCTCTCTGGCAGTGCAGAGTTCTATAATAGGATGTAGTTAAGGTCCTTGGGGAAGTGCCTCACACTCCCCTGTGGGCTGAAATCTAATTCATGGTTATGGTGGGTGTGAGTCTGGTCTTCCTGTGGCAAAGCCCTGTGGAATCCCAGGCATGAAATGCCTTCTAAAACACTCACTTGTTACTGTGTTACCATGCATTAATGGGAAACAGCACACTAATTTCCCCCAGCCTCTTCTGGGATTTGTCTGTGTCCCTGGATTCTTTTTCACTCGCCGCCGTTTAGATAATAGAGGGAGAACACTTCATTAAGGGTACAGGGAGGCATCTGGCTTTGCCTGCCCCTCTCAGGTCACTCCACCCTGGCCAATCCAGGCTGTGAGGTTCAGTTCACAGACTATTTTCTTGTTTAACCCTAAGCCTGCAAAAAAGGAAGAACATAGGTTTACGGCCTTGGAGTTCACAGTTGAAAGTCTAATACCTGTCTCTGTGGTGCTGAGAAAGGAGCCCAGGTCATACATGCGAAGCAAATGTTCTACCTCAACGCTCTGCCCCCAAAAGGAGCCCAGGTCATACATGTGAAGCAAATGTTCTACCTCAACGCTCCGCCCCCAGACCCTCATCTCCCATTTAGACATTCTCTGTCTTCTTTTGTGGGCAGCTAGCTCCTCTGCGAGAAGACTTGTAGTTTGAAAGTTAGCCTGAGCCAGCGAGGCACGGCGGCTCACACTGGTAGACTCAGCGTGTAGGAGGCTGACACAGGGGGATCGCTCCTGGGCTGTGGCGTGAATTCAAGGCCAACGTAGAATACCCAGTGAGATCCTGTCTCACAAAAAGGAAGAAAATAAGGACGGGCAGGGAGGAGGGAGGGAGAAATGAGCTGCCATGAAAACCACTCGCGAAGAGCAGTTGGCCTGTAGCTCAGAGCTGGAACACGATCTCAGATGTACAAGGCCTTGGGTTCTGTCCCCAGTGCCCACCCTAAACCATTCCCATGATGCATTTGATCATTTCCTAGGACCCATCTTATACCCTAATTTTGTGTATTTTCACTTTTTTTGAGACAGAATCATATGCAATCTAGGTGACTTCAAACTCGCTACGTCGGCTGAGGCTGACCTTAAATATCTGAGCCTCCTGCCTCCACTTCCTGGGTGCTAAGATAACGAGTGTCATCATCACTCCGGTTTTAAGATGTGGTGGAAGCTAACCCCAGTATTTTATGCTCGCCTAGCAAACGCTCTACCAGCTGAGATACATGCCCAGACCCTTTCTGGTTTTTCTGTTTCTTTTTGTTTTCTTTTATTGTTTTGCGTGAACAGGTGTTTTGCCTGCATGTTTGTCTGTGCGCCACATGGGTGCAGTGCACTCAGAGGCCAGAAGAGGGCGTGGGATCCCCGGTAGTTGTTAAGCCCCGCCCCCCACTTCCCCCATAAGCCCCCGCAACCCAGTGCTTATAGGCTGTGCCTTGTTGTTCTAGGCTTGTTGTTGTTGTTGTTGTTGTTGTTGTTGTTGTTGTAGGATATTGCTTAAGGACCTTCCACTTGTCATCCTGCCTCCATTTTTTTTCTATTTTTTCTCAGTGATGAAAATAGAACCAAGGACACAGCGCACGCTAAGCAAGTTCTCTATCACTGAACCACATCCCAAAGAGAACACATCCCGACACCTTTGTAGAAAAGCCTCATCAAAACCTACTTCAAGGTAATAGCAAGAAAGGAGAAAGCGCCCTTGACTAGGTCACCTTCCTGGATGTCACATAGCTTCCTGCCCGTGCAGCAAATAGAACTCCCTCCTGCAGACATAAGAACGTCCTTCGTGAAGAAAGGAAGGAGGTCCAGGAGCTGGGTTCCCACTCCCACAGCAAGCTGGCCTCCGGGACCAGGACCCAGAGTCATCAGAAGATTGTGCAGCGCTCACAGGGCAGTGGGAATACTCCTCTCTGCCAAATTTGAGGTGTTCAGAACTGCGTTCCAGAGGGATAGTAGACTGCCTAAAAGAGAACATCAGCCAGAAGAGAGAGGGCAGCCTGCAAGCACCCCGACCTCCATCCTACCTCACGCTGACCTACATATAAGAATGACTTCTCTAAGAGTCCCGAGCTCCAGGCACAAACTAGTCAGAACTGTACATGAGACCACTGGTGTCTGAAGCTGCGCTGCAGAAAGCCAGCTCAAACTTGGAGAGACGTTGGATCACGCCTGGCGTGGAGAAATGTGGCCATAGGACTCCACAGGACATCTTCAAAAGCAGACCTCTTCCAAAGTACCAATAAATCCACAGAGTAGTTTAAAGGAGGGGCAGGTGGTGGGGGGGATGAAGTAGGAAGACAGCAGGCTCAAGGCCAGCCAGGGCTATGTTATGAGAATTTAGGAAGAAGAAAGAGATTGGGGATAGAGTTCAGTGGTAGAGGACTTGCCTAGCCCATATAACTCAGTGTCACAGGAAAAAAAGAAAGAGAGAGGGAGGAGGAGGGGGAGGGGAGGGGAAGAGGGAGTGAGAGGGAGGGAGGGACGGAGGGAGGGAGAGAGGGAGGAAGGAAGGGGAAGGAAAGGGAAGGGAAGGAAGGAAGAAAGAAAGAAAGAAAGAAAGAAAGAAAGGAAGGAAGGAAGGAAGAAAGAAAGAAGGGAAGAGAAAGAAAGAAAAAGCAAAGAAAGAAAAGAAAAAGTTTCAATGTGTTGGACATTCTTACATGGTGGTACTCTGGGACAAACCATCAATGGAACAATGAATGGGACTGAAATGCATTGTGCTCTTTTGCCATTGCTCCTTCTGCCTCTGTCTGTCTGTCGGTCTCTCTGTCTGTCTGTGTGTTTGTGCATGTGTGTGTGTGTGTATGTATGTATATGTGCATATGTGTGTATGACTGTCTCTGTGAATGTGTGTGTATGTACATGTGGATGTGGATGTGTGTGTATGTCTGTATATATGTATATGTGCATGTATGTGAGTGTGTACATGTGTATGTGTGTGAGTGTGCACATGTATATGTATGTATGTGACTGTGTCTGTGTGTGAGAGTGTGCAAAAGTTTTTGTGTGTATGTGTATGAGTGTAGGTGCATGTATATGTGTATCTGTGTGTGTGACTATGTGTGTATGTGTGTGTGAGTGTGTATGTGAGAGAGTATATGTGTGTATGTATGTGTGTGTGCACATGTATGTGCATGTGCGCATGCTTAAAGGCAGGGCCTTGCTGTGCAACCCAATCTGGCCTTAAAACCTTGTGCACAAGTGATCCTCCTGTCCTAGCCATACTGTCGATATGGGACTACAGATGTAGTTACACCCTCCTGTGCCCGGCATCATGCTACTTCTGACGGGCCTGGTGAGAACAAGGTCCCTCTTAGAGCATCCAGCACTTAGAGTCTGGAGTTTGCTTTGCATTCACGGCCTAGAGAGTATCTACAGCCAAGGATGCCCTCAACCAGCCACAGTCCCCAAGACACTAGAACCCTCAGAGTCAAAGGAACAGTGACTCTCTCTGAAGAAATAGAAGTGTGAGCCCCAAGCCGACACCCAGCAGAGCCCTTGCTAACTTGCTCTCCTGTGGCCAACTCTGTCCTGAACTGAGGGGCAGAGGCTGTCAGCCAGGACATCTCAAATCAGGCCAGTGGTCTCGTGCTCCAGAAATCTGGCTTTTCTACTCAAAGGGCATCTGGTCTGCTGGGCTGACTAATCCTTATCACTAGTTCCACTGTGTTTGGAATCTCCTAGAGCACACACCTATGGTGTGTTTGGGAGGGTTTCCTAGACGGGATTAACTGCCTGGAGCAGACTAACCCTGAATGTGAGTGCCACCATCTCTGACTGAATAAAAAATGTGTAAATAGAGAAAGCTGCTACTTCTGACAGGCCTGGTGAGAACAAGGTCCCTCTTAGAGCATCCAGCCCTTAGAGTCTGGAGTTTGTCTTGCATTCATGGCCTAGAGAGTGTTTACAGCCAAGGATGCCCTCAACTGGCAACGCCCCCTTTCTCATTTTCCTATCGGCCATCACAGCATCTAAGCTGCCCTACTGTGATATGTTAGCTTTAATGGTTAACAGAACCAAGAATCGTCTGGGATGAGTATCTCAGTGAGAGATTGCTTACATCAGTTCAGCCTGTGACCATGCCTGTGAGAGATTTTTCTTAACTGGATTATTTGAGAGGGGAAGGCCTAGCCCACTGTGGGTGACACCATTCCCTGGGTTTGGGTTTGGACTACATAACACAGAGTAGAGAAAGACAACTAAACACATACATGTATTCATTACTCTTCTTAACTATAGATGTTATTGTTCTTCAAGTTCCTGCCTTGACTTCCCTGATCATGGGATTTAAAGACAAATAAATCCTCTTGTTACAGGAACAAAAATGAAACTAAAACACCCACCATGACTTCCTCACCATGATGAACTTAACAGGATAAACTGTGAGCCAAATATCCTACAGATATTTCATCCTGTAGGATGTCTATGGCAGGCCGTAGTGTGGAAAAGTAACCCACACACCTCTCTCCTGCACGACCCAGGCCTGCCTCCCCTGCACCAAGCCTTTGTCCCTGGCCTCCAGACCAAAGGAAAAGTGACAGGCCCTTTGGGGTGTAGCTGTCACTCGGGAAGGAATGCAGCTGTCTTTCTTGTTTTAGATTTACTTATTTTATGTATATGAAGTTGCAGATATGCATGTATGTATGCATGTGCACCACATGCATATCTGTACCCTCAAAGGTCAGAAGAGGGTATTGCATCTTCTGGAATTAGAGATAGACATGATTGTAAGCCAACCATATGGGTGCTGGGAACCCAACCCAGGCCCTCTGTAAAGATAGCACGTGCTTTTAACCGCTGAGCCCCCAGCCCCTAAGGAAGTAGTTGACATAAACTATGAAGAATAAGCTTAGAGCTTGGGGGTGCTAACGATAAAAGAGGAGGAAGTTGTCTTCTTCTGGCCAGTAAGTTCATCAGAAGGATCTTCATCACTGCATGGGGAAAAAAAGATGTATTCATTTTACCTTTGACTGTATTCACAACATGTACCTACAATTCCACCAAATAAAAAAAATATTGAGGAAAGTCAACAGAACAAAGGAAACATCTAGGCTATGGGGACTCTTAGACTAGAGGATTGGGACGTTGACATAAAACTTGCCAGTACAAAAATAACTTCAAGGTAAGAGGAAGTTATTTGGCTTTAAAACCTCCAGGTTATAGCCCATTGCTGTAGGGAAGCCAAGAAGACTGCACGTGTGTGCATTAACTCCTTCCTTATGAAAACAGACTCAGCCTGACAGCATAGCTCTTCCTGAGAAGTCTCTGTCTCTATAAACCTTTTACAATAGTGAGTAATAGAGCCAGGGACGGTGGGGCATGGCTGTAATCCCAGGACTCAGAAAGATGCCGGTTCTAGGCTAATACAGAGAGCTTGTCTTTTTAAAAAGAGGAAGGAAGGAAGGAAGGAAGGAAGGAAGGAAGGAAGGAAGGAAGGAAGGGAGGGAGGGAGGGAGGGAGGGAGGGAAAGAAGAGGGACGGAGGGAGAGAAGAGGAAGGGAGGGAGAGAAGGAGAGAGGGAGGAGGGAGGAAGAGTATCACATATACTGGCAAGTTTTATGTCAACTTGACACAAGCTAATGTCATTTGGGAAGAGAGAATCTCAACTGAGAAAATGCCTCCACTGGACTGGGCTCTATGTAAGCCTGTAGGGCATTTTCTTGATTGAAGCTTGATAAAGGTCCAACTCACTGTGAGTGGTGCCATCCCTGGGCTGGTGGGTCCTGGATGCTCTAAGGAAGCAGACTGAGCGAGTCATGAGGAACAGGCTGGTAAGCATCATTTCTCCAGGACTCTGCCTCAGTTCCTGCCTCCAAGTTTCTGTCTTCAATTCCTGCTCTGACTTCCCTGAATGATGGACTGTGGTGTGGGGGCGTAAGAAAAATAAACCCCTCCTCCTCAAGTTGTTTTGCTCATGGTGTTTTATCACTTAAATAAAAACCCCAAGGCTTTTATTAGGTAAGATAGATAAGTGGTTGGATGGATAGATGGGTAGATAGATAGATAGATAGATAGATAGATAGATAGATATTGCCATTTTAACTATTCCCAGGATTTAGTTCAATGGCACTACATACATTTATAATAAGCATTACAGGATACACCATATCCAGAACCTTTTCAATCTTCCTCACCTGAAACATCTCACTCACTATACCTTACGTCTCCATGTTTTCTCCTTCTGATCCTTAAGATAAGTTATCCTTACCTGATAACTTCTATTCTGCTATGCCTATGACTTTGTCCAGTCTAGGTGCATTAACTAAGTAGAATAACAATACTTTCCTTCTTGTATCTGGCTTCCTTTATCCAACACCATGTGTTTCAGGTTCACTTGTGTCCTGACATGGGCCCAAATTTTATTCCTTTTATGCTGTATACATGCATATAGCACAGTTCTACATGCCGCTCTCTCACCGAGGGCACATGTGCTGCTTCCATGCTTTGACTATTGTGAGTAGTGCCACTGTAGATACACATGAGCATCTATGTGAGTCTCAAGGGAAGAAAAATGAACCCTTGCTCACCTAGGGTAGATGCTGCCAGAGCTCATGTGGAGAACTCAGTGAAAATGTTTGATGAGTAGGTGAAAGTTCTCAGTTAGTACCCCGATCTATGCAGAGACACGAGTCCTAGAGAAAAGCTCCCAAGGCAGGACGGTTTTCCAAGGAAAGTTTTCCGTGTGAGGGGCTGGTGAAGGAAACAGTAGTAGAGAAAGAGCATAGGGCCTCCTGGTGCTCTGTATCTTCTGTGTGATGGCACCTCTGCTGAGGCAGGAGTGCCATCCTTATGACACCTCAGGAGAACTGCTGAGCCAGGGAGAAGGGAGAGGAACAATCCTCTCATGCCCATAGAAGTACACCTTACAGCCAGGCCTTTCAAGATCCTCTACCACTGGGGCATGTGGAGGAAGGGATCGCCATGAAGGCCCAGCACACGAGATCATACACAGGCTGATGAAGCCACACCCTGTTATTGTGTCAGTGGCTACAGAGTAACATCTAACAGGTATCCACTGAGGGAGAGAGACCGGAGTGTGGGGGCAACCCTGTTTAAGGTACAAAGGAAAACCTCAAAGCTGAGAGTGAAACAAACATTCAGAAAAAACTTTCTGGTAAGTCCCCAAATGGGAGACAACCATGCTTAAGGAATTTGCAGCCTGTGGGACACAGGTTAAAAAGTATAAAAGAAAAAAATGCCAACTCTGACCTCACGGATTCACCAAATATACACTAATAGGGAAGACAATTTGCTTCAGCCGTCGTTGTTGTGAACAAGAGTCAAAGAAGAAGAAACCCACCAGGAGGATTACAAGGAGGTCCCCTCCCAAATCAACAGAGTTCTCAAAGGAGTGAATTTGCAGATACGACATAAACATCAGAAGTTTAATAAAGTAAGTGTAAATAGTTACAATTAATGTATTAAGGGTTTAAGAAAAACTAGACAACATAGAAAACATTGTGGATCATTTCGTCAGTGGGGATTAAGGAAATCAGATGAGGGTGATAAAAATGAAAGCTAATAACAGAAGTGGAGGGTATCACCAATAGACACATCAGCCAATGACGGAAGTGGAGGGTACCACCCTTGGACACATCAGCCAATGACAGAAGTGGAGGGTACCACCCATGGACACATCAGCCAATGACAGAAGTGGAGCCATGGACACATCAGCCAGTGATGGAAGTGGAGGGTACCACCCCTGAACGCATCAGCCAGTGACAGAAGTAGAGGGTACCACCCCTGGATACATCAACCAATGACAGAAGTGGAGGATACTACAAATGAGCATTTCTGTCAATGTCATAGTTTCATTCTGTTGCTACAATAAAACCCGTTGACCAAACACAACGTAGAGAAGGAAAGGGGTTATTTCATCTTACACTTGCAGGTCACAATTCATTACCGAGGGAACTCAAGATAGGAATCCAAGATCATGAGGCCAGAAATTATGGTGAAACTACATATTGGCTGGCTTAGGCTCATATTTAACTAGCTTTCTTTTTGGGTCCAAGATCAGATAGGATTGTACAACCCAATCCTATCTGAACAAGTGAGATGAAACCTCGGGGGTAAAAATGCTTGCCTGGGACTACATAGTGAAGAGAGCAAACAAACTCCTTTGAGTTGTTCTCTGACATATGTGCATGTCACACACACACACACACACCCCCACACACACATACAGAGATAGCTGTACACACTAAGAAAAAAGAAAAGGAAATTAAATACATAAACAATTACTAAGCAGAAATAAACTTTTAAAATAAAGATATGCAGAAATGGATATCCATTTTTGTTTTGTTTTCTGTGTGTTTGGTCTTAATTGTAGGGACTGACTCTGGGCCCAAGGCATGCTGGGTAGACTAGTGAATACAGGCCTCCACTGTCTGTCTCTGTACTAGCTGTCAGACTCCATCAAATTCCTGCGAACATGCCTACGTGATTACCTCAACTCCGGCTCTTACATCATTGTGAATGAATGCCAGTTTGGAGCTCAGTCCCAATGCTGTACACCTCCCTCCCTATCAGCCTGCCCTATTAGATGCAGGGAAAGCTGAAACGGCTGATAAATATGATGAGGAAGGACCAGGAGTTGGGTGAGGGCAGCCTGCGAAGTCTCACTTGGCTTTGAATCAGTTTGACCTCCAGGAGACAGGCCTCACTGAGGACACTGGAATCTGTGCTCTCACATCTACCCCGCACAGAACTAACTGCCCAGGGCATCCAAGAGTGACCCCGGAGCTGCTCCCAGTAACTGCTCCCCTGTCCCATTTGTTTTCCTTTCGAAGTCCAAGGGGGAAATAATTAATTTCCTCTTACTCTTTTAATATTCCTTTATATTTTCTTTCTCTCTCCATATTCCCCCTCTCAATCTCTTTCCTTCACTCCCTCTATACATTTAATTTAAGCAAAACTTGGAAAAGTGAAACATTGACCTTTGATGCATGGGTCATGTTAGTGGCCCTTGCATGCTAGCCTCCAGTGGAAAGTCCCATATCACCTGGAAGATCATCTGACTCTAGCTTTTTCTCAGTGCCAGATGGTCCCCACGACACTACTGCATTTTGTTCTGAGATACAAGCTCTTCACTGTCTGAAAAGAAACTGTGCGTTTCTTGGCCAGGTGTCTCTGGGCTGTGCATCTCTGGGCTGTGCATCTCTGGGCTGGGTGGCTCTGAGCTGTGTATCTCTGGGCTGTGCACCTCTCTCTGAGTTAGGTGGCTCTGGGCTGTGCACCTCTGAGCTGGGTGGCTCTGGGCTGTGCACCTCTGAGCTGGGTGGCTTTGGACTGGGTGACTCTGACCTGGGTGACTCTGGGCTGGGTGGCTCTGGGCTGTGTATCTCTGGGCTGTGCACCTCTGAGCTGGGTGGCTCTGGGCTGTGCACCTCTGAGTTGGGTGGCTTTGGACTGGGTGACTCTGGGCTGTGTAGCTCTAGGCTGTATACCTCTGAGCTGGGTGGCTTTGGGCTGGGTGGCTCTGGGCTGGGTGGCTCTGGGCTGTGTAGCTCTGGGCTGTGTATCTCTGGGCTGTACACCTCTGAGCTGGGTGGCTTTGGACTGGGTGACTCTGACCTGGGTGACTCTGAGCTGGGTGGCTTTGGGCTGGCTGGCTCTGGGCTGTGTGTCTTTAAATTATGCATCTTTGGACTAGCTACTAATTCCAGAACAGAACACCATCTTTCCACAAATTCACCTTACTCTTTTCGGAAAGGAGATTCTTTGGGGTAGTATTATCAATAAAGTGAATGGATTGTCAAACCATGTGTGGGAAAGCTGGACTCTTTGAATCTCTTTAGTGAAGAATTCACTTTGGGGATCAAATTCCAGCTTCCAGGTGCTTTGAAGATTTACAAATACAATTTACATTTTATTATTTTGCAAAATACATCCTGACACTAGTCACTTAAATTTTGAAATTGTATTCCCTCTCTCTTTTTTCTTTAATTTTGCTGCTATTTCTTTTGTTTTGTTTTAAAGATGTCTCACTATATTTTGACGGCTTTCCTGGATCTCAATATGTAGAACAGGCTAACCTTAAACTTGGAAGGCCTAGCCAATGCTGTGTTGCAAGCATTAGTCAGTGTGCTCTGCTCTTCTTTAATAGAGATTAAAAATCAAGAGCTGGGGATACAGCTCAGTGGCAAAGTCTTCAGTATGCATGAGTCCTAGGGCCAGTTCCTAGATTAACAGCAAAACTAAACAAGCAAACAACCAACCAAAGCAAGAAAGCAAAATCCACACACCAAACTATTCTGGGCTGGAAACAGCTCATTAGCTTACCCGGGAAGGATGAAATGAGGCTCTATGCCCAAGAGAAGGTGCCCGGGGGATGGTACAGGACCATTGAATGAGTAAATTTAATACAGCATTTCTCTATACAGTTAATATTTCCAGGGGGAAGTTACATACTTTTAAAATGTCTTAACTGGGTGTAATGGCTCATACTTGTAATCCCAGCGCTTAAGAGCCCAAGGCAGAAGGATTAACACCAAGTCCAAAACCAGCTTGGACCTCATGGGGTCTTTGAGCTGAACACAGGTGGTGATGCAAAGTCCTGTTTCCCCCAAACAAAACAAATCCAAACAAACCCCATGTCACAAATACTTCCATCCACTAATATAAAGTGCGGAATGGCATCCAAACTGGCTGGTTTCTGCTTCTTTGACTTGGGAGAGCGATTTGCGGGGAAGAGAGGAGAAGGATATTGCTTTTTCTCTTGTCTTCCATGTCCGAAAGAGATGGGTGAAAAGTTAATAATGTTCTTTTCTCCTCCAAGAAGAAGAGGGCCATTAGAAAATAAAGCCCATTCCCAACTGAGCCAGGATGGTCGACACATAAAACTGAAATCTGACCTCACAGATTAAATCTGAAAGGAAGAGAGATTTCTTCTCATTCGGGATATAAGAGAGGCAGGGAGTCTTTCTGGTAGCCCTGGAGGGATGGGACAGGGGTCAAAGGAAACGGTACTTGTTCGCGTGCAGTGAGACTTTCCCCTCCTGAAAGGTAGACTCTGTTGTAATCAACCTTCTCTGTTGACACCGATTGGATTTGGAGTCACTTAGGAGACCCGTCTTTGTGGGCGTCGCCAGAGGATTTAATTAAGGAGGGAAACCCTGCCCACGATGTGGCTGTCACCATCCTATAGATAAGGGGCCTGGATGAACAAAAAAGAGAGTGGGAAGGGACCAGTTCCAGCATTTACCTCTCTTCTTTCTGGCAAAGGGCAGAATGAACAAATGCCCTTTGCTCTTTCCGCCCTGCTGCCTACCTTGACAGACAGTGAGACACATTAAGTCTTCCTCTTTAAGGTCCCTGGTTCGCAATCTGTGGGTCTTGACCCTTTTTATTGGGGGGGGGGTTTGCATATCATACATTTACATTAGTGTTCATAACAGTAGCAAAATTACAACTATGAAGTAACAACCAGATGGCTTTATGGTTGGGGGTCACTGTTAGCATTCTGTCTAAACTCCACCCCACAGTTACCTGGCAACAGTCAGGTGTGCCTGACCCACTATAAAAGGGGTTGCGTGCCCCCTCCCCTGTACTTCCCTCTTGCTTCTCTCTTGCTTTCTTGGGCTCTTCCTTTCCCCCTCCCTTCCCCATTCCCTTCCCCCTCTCTCCACAAGCTCATGACTGGCCTCTACTTCTCTTCTCTCTCTCTCTCTCTCTCTCTCTCTCTCTCTCTCTCTCTCTCTGTCTCTCTCCTCTCTCCCCCTTCCTTTTTCTGCCTCTACTACCCTCTTACCTACCCTCTCCATGCTCTGAATAAACTCTATTCTATACTATACTGTCCTGTGGCTGGTCCCTCAGGGGGAAGGGATGCCCTAGCAGGGGCCCTCTGAGACATCCCCCTCCCCCACACCTCACCACACCCCCCATAGAACATAACTCCTCTCTCTTTATCTTTTTATAAACACATCAGTCACCACAACCTGAGGAACTGTATTAAAGGGTCGTAACATTAGGAAGGTTGAGAGCCACTGTTTAAGCTCCTTTTGTCCCAGGACTTAGGAAAACAGTAACTCGTACATCACTATATCAAGCAAAGTGCTACTGTGTGAACCTGGTTTTTAATATTTCTGCACTCACTTGGGAAGAGTGTAGCCAGGTGGAGTGTGGTTCTTGGGCAGATCTCAGGCCAGAACATGGAAGTAGGTGAGTCACCAAGCCAGGGTTTTTCAGCTTTGAGGTAGGCGGAACACTCAAAACTGCAAGATGTAAGGACCCATGAGATGAACACGGAACACAAGAACAACACACATTTCTATGCAGGAGAATAAGAAATCCCAATAGCCCTCCTTTCTATTTCTAACCAAGAGACAATGTACTCATCTTAACACTTCGGCAAATGGTAAGGAGTTCCCCAACACAAGTCTACTCCATTGTCATATAATATTCAACTCATGGAGGCAAAAAAGGGATAAAGGTTGAAGTTATTTTTAAGCAGAATCGTCTCTATACATTTCTTTAGTTTACTAATATTTTTAAAAAAAATTTTTAGAGGATTTTTGTTGTTGTTGTTGTTGTTGTTGTTGTTGTTGTTTGTTAGTTTTTCTTTGGACTTTATGCTTTGTTTTGTTCCAGATTTTATTCAGGAGAGTCTAAGAAAAGCCAGCATGATTGTTTCAAACGATACATAATGGCATGGTTACCAATTCTGTCTGTTATAGAACTGGGAACATTCTTGCTCCTCTCTCTCTCAAGTACTCTAAATCCCGAGTCTGAGTCTTATTGTAAATGTAAATTCAATTATACACAGTATTCCAAATGGGCAACGCTTTGTTGGTCAGAAAAGGAAAGATGGCCCCAAGCACAGAACTGTGTGCACCACTTTCCGTCTTCTTGAAACAGACTTTATTAGTTTAATTATAATTAGAGAAAGGAGACATGATTCCAAACCTATACTGAATGAATAATGAGAACTAAAAGTATAGACGAAATAAATGCATGGAAACACATGAGAAAACGCTTATCTGTATTTCAAAGTAGCATTTTAGTAATAATTCCTCCTCTGTAATGTCTTTTCCAAGATCAAAGGGCTCTAATGGTGCCTCGGGATTCTTAAGGCACACATTTGTGAGGCAGGGAAACAAACCACTGTGGTATCATTTTACAAATGAAAAGGATGCTAGCTTTCAGTGGCTATCACAAATACCTAGACAATCAACTTCAAAAGAGCAAAGGGTTGTTTTGGCTCACGGTTTCCAAGGTACCTGGTGACCCTGTCACTTTAGGCCTGTGAAAGTTCCCGTAGAATGGCACGGGTATGTGGGTGAGCAACTGACTTTGGATACCCGGACAGGGAACCAAAGAAAAAAACCAGAGGCTCATTATTTCCTTTCAGGGTGTACCTTCCAGGCCAGGCACCCTTCTCTTCTAGTGCCCACCTCTTAGTGATTCCACCACCTCCTAGGAGTGCCAAGCTGGAGATCGAACCTTTCTTAAACAGTCCTTGGTGGCCCAGTCCATGCTTGAACTATACCAAGCTGGAGCATACAGAGTTCTTGACCAAGCTGCTTCTCTTCTCAAAACTAAAAGCAGACTTCTTCCCAATTGTAGAGTAGTGACTATGAGCCAGGAGCAAGGCTCCAGAAGCTGTGGCTTGTCCCTTGTACTATCTCTTGCACCACATAAGCCACGGTCTGGATTGTGCAGGGCAAGTCTGCAATCCCCTCTGTTGAGCGCCAGAGCTACATGGCTATGCCTCCTGCAGCCTTAGACTGTCACTTGTAACCCACCTCAGAGCAAAAGTACAGCCATCCTGCATGAGGCTGTATATAATATATACATACATATAATATATATATAACATATATATTATACATATAATATATATACAATTATTAAAGATCTAGTCATGTTTAAGCTAGTTTTGAAATCTGTTAGTCTTTAATTGTATGTATGTACATATATGCATGTTGCATGTATATACATACATTTATTGTATGTGTATGCCCAGGAGCACATGTGCAGACCACTATATGTGTGCTGCATGTGTGTGGTAGTCAGAGGACAGCCTGTGTTACTTCCTTTCTTCCACCAAGAGGATCCTGAGGTTCAAGCCAGCACCATCCCCTGACGAGCCATCTCGACAACCACAGCTCTTCAGCCTGTTGCCAGCCGATCTCTCTCCCATCTGCACAGCCCAGCTGCTCACCCCCGCCACTGGAGGACGTGTCTAAGCCTGTGAGCGGCGTCTATGGTAAGTTCGACTTGGATTATTTCATATGATCCTCTTGACAAAGTGCCGATATGATTAGCAATCCCCATTGTTGCATGGGGAAACGGAGAAGCTAATTAGCATAAGATGATACCCTTAATGACACGTCTTGTGTGAACTTGAACCCAGAGTCCTCAGAAACAAAAATTGCCTATACCTACAGTATGTATTCAATCTATAAGAACATTAGAGTGTTGGGACTTATGGGGAGGGGGGAACCGGGAAAGGGGAAATCATTTGGAGTGTAAACAAAGAATATAGAAAAAAAAATCGCCGGGCGGTGGTGGCACATGCCTTTAATCCCAGCACTTGGGAGGCAGAGGCAGACAGATTTCTGAGTTCAAGGCCAGCCTGCTCTACAGAGTGAGTTCCAGGACAGCCAGGACTACACAGAGAAACCTTGTCTCGAAAAAACCAAAAAAAAAAAAAAAAAAAAAAAAAAAAGAACATTAGAGTGAGCATTTGGACAAAACTTTTGACCAGAGGACGTTCTCCCATAGATAATGGAAGTTAGGGCTCCTAGTAGATTCTACTTCAAGTCTATCAAGGAGGCGGGTGCCTTTTCCCAGGGTTGGGATGAAAAATGGACCCCCCCCCAAAAAAAAAGCTCATTTATGCTTTTTTCCAGCCGAGGTATTTATGTGATGGATATTCTGAAAAGAGAGCTATTTTTGTTCTGTTTGTTCCGTTTCAGGTGTTTGTTACTGTGATGGCTCCACATGCAGCTGGAAGAGCCTAGAAAGAATTGCAGAGCCTTGCTGTGGGCAAGAGCTCTCTGTAAACCTGCTGCGGAGAAAAGGTCAAGGCCCACACTGGGACACACACACAGTCAGCTTCTCAAAGCCACCAGGGGCCTTCTTGCAGCAAAGTGCATATGAAAGCAAGCCGACACTCCCGCACTTAGAGAGGAGCAGCAGTTTGAGTTTTACTGTCCTCCCTCAGCGTTTTAACAGGGTGCAGTCTCTGGAAGGATTTACCTTACAACCTACTTCACAATCAAGTGTCAGGATGGGGAAGTTCTCAGTCCTGGAAGAGGGAGAGCCAGTTCTCCCTCCTGTTGCCTTGGAAGTCACCAGTACCTCCCAGGGACAGTAGGAGACACTAATGAAGAGTCCTGCACTGCACCAAGGCTTAAGCTTAGTCTGATAAACGTCACACCAGGTTTTACAGAGAGCACCTGCTTTCTTATTTTCAGGGGAGAAAAGTTTCCATTTTACTTAGTGACTTACGCATTTGGACAGGGATGGCATTATCAATTAATAAATTTTTTATTTGCTAGATAGGTGCTCTACTCCTGAGCCGTGCTTTCTGCCGTATGTGCAGTTTAAGATATTCTTCTCTGTGCTTATTCATATTTTAAACCAACACCGATGAATGCAAGTTGACATTGGTTTGTGTCAGGGCCTACAGAAGTCAGACACACAGACAGAGAATAGAATTTAAGAATGTGAATAAAGACAAGGCATGAAAAGAAAGTAGAAATCATCTAAAGTCAGAAAAACAACGAATCCTCCCCCCGTGTTCATATGCGCATTGTTTTTCCAAAAATTTACCTTTTATTGATCCAGGCTTGTTGACAAACACCTATAATCCTAGTACTTGGAAGTCTGAGGCAGAAGGCTAGCCTGAGTTACATAGTGAGATTCTGTCTCAAAAACAGAACTAACAGCAACAACAAAACAGCCTCAAAACTTCAAAAAAAAAAAAAAACTCGATTATTTAAAGTCATCTATGAAATAGTATTTTTCCTAAGAAAACATTACATAATAATATAATAAAGAAAAATGTTAAGCCCAGAAATGTGATGAGGACGTCTACAGACCCACATCATGGCCAAATTAATTAAAGAAAGCTTTTTTTAGTGGTATACACAGGCTGTCTCTCTAAGGCAAGATTTAAGACATCAGCATTAGAAATGAAGAAGATAAGGACTTTGATAGTTTAGGAGTAGGGGGATTTCTAAGTGGGGGAATCTCACAGTCAAATAGGCAGGGTGACAGAAACAGAACATGAATCTAACAAGTTGGTCACAACAACAACCTCCTGAAACAAAGACATGATTGCAAGGCAGCTGTAACAAGGTAGCTGTGGCAATGTGGTCAAAACAACCTTTTGAAACAAAGGCGTGGTTGCTATACCCTGAAACAGCCAATGCAGAACCATTTGTAGTTAAGATGACAGGTAGGGTATAGCCCAATCCTTAAGAAACAGATTTAATTATAAACACAAATGAATCTAGTTTCCTTTTACTGTAAGATGGCTTTCAAGCCTAAAATGGAGGCAGACTGGCTTATCAAAAACTCAGGACTGGTGTGCAACTGGTTACTAGAGTTGGTTGCCTACCATGCCTGAGGTCCTATGTGTAATGCCAGTACCCTGTAAAGGATCACCATCTATAATCCTAGCACTAGGGAGGCAGAGGCAGGAAGATCGGGCGTTCAAAATCATCTTTAGCTACATAGCAAGTTCCAGGCCAGCCTGAGCTACCCAGGACTCTGTCTCAATCAAAATATAAAAGTCCAAAGAATCATTTGAGTTTTGAAGTAGAAGGTAATTTTTTTTTAAGCGTATGAGTGTTTTTCCTGCATGTATGTCTGCGCACCGTGTGCATTCCTAATGCCACCAGAGGTGAGAAGTTAACTTCTTACCCCAGGTAAGATGCAGTTCAGATTCCGTGAGCCACCTCCTGGGTACTAGAAATCAAACGTGGATCTTCTGGAAGCAGCCAGTACACTTAACCGTTAAACCATCTCTCTATCCCTGAGGTAATTTTTTTTAACAATTAGTTTATTAAGGAAAGGAAATGTGTGGGTTAAATTGTCTGTCTGTCTGTTTGCTTGTTTGTTTGTTTGTTTGTATGAGGTGGGTCTTCCATCTTGGCCTCCTAGAATGCTGGGAGGAAATCTGTGACCTTTGCTCCCCTGGGAAGAAGGTTTTTCTCCAAGAGAAGAGAATGTGCCAGTCCTCCTGGAGTAGCTGGGAGTCAGGAAGGCCTTGGGAGGAAGAAGTAGTCAGTCTGGTTGCAGAACCCTCTGCTTTGACCTGTAAAACTCTCTGTGGCTTGGTCTTAACTCTCTAGGACACCCTGATGAAAACTTCTGATGTTAACATTCTCAAAGGAAAATACAACTCTTAGTTTAAAGAATATTAGCAGCCAGGCACTAGTAGTGCATGCCTTTAATCCCAGAGGCAGAGGTTTCAAGACAGCCAGGGCCATACAAAGAAACCCTGTGTGGAAAACAAAACAAAACAAAACAAAACAAAACAAAACAAAACAAAACAAAACAAAAAGAATATTAGCTATATAATTCCTTAAGTTAATTTGAAGATTGCACCAAAGTTAGAAGACAGGCAGAACCATTTGGCTTTGTAGTAACGTTTCATTTTTAGGTTCCCCTCCCCCTCCCTGTTTTCCTTATTCAGCAATTTGTTCTCTTTAAGGCTTACCCCCAACACACACACACACACACACACACACACACACACACACTTATTCTTCTTGTTGTTGTTGCTGCTGCTGCTGCAATGCCAGAGATAGAAGTCTGAGCCTTGAGCGTGTTAGTTTCCAGAACTCCTCCCAGTTTGCAGACACAGATTATAACCTGTAAGACAATAAATTAGAATGGAAAAACAGAGGAGAAAGGGCAGTCATTTATATTTACTGACACCAGGAACCCAAAGGCTTGACAAGGAAACGTCACAATTTGTTTTTCCTCCAATTCTCTCTTCGGGTTTACAGGAAGTGGGCCAAGATAACTTTCACTCAACTTAGTAAAACTCGCTCTACCATGGACACACAGTGTTTTGGGGGTTTTGCTTTGTTTGCGTTTTGTTTCTGTTTGTTTTTCATTTTTGAGGAACCGCTGTTAGAGGCTCAGCAGCTCCTACTGTCCTGTGAGTTCCCTTGGGAGACTCCAGGGGCAGGAGAGAGCAGGAGTGAAGAGCGTTTTGATTTCTCATGGATTTAACTACTGAAGCAATTTCTGTTCCATTAGGTTTGTAACGTGAGCGTCTTCAGAGTGAGTTTACACGACACTTCAGTTTATTAATTCATCACATCTAACTCAGACTTCACGTGCCAAAAAACAAACCGACTTCACACAGACTCCAACATCTACCTCTGCACTGCCCTGGAAGGGGTTCGATGTAAAATGAGTCTAGATCCACACCGCCTATTTGATTAGCACTCCACAGTCCTACTGCCTACCGTGCGGTACAGTGATCCGATGGTCTTGCCTGAGTTCTCGAAAGCAATCTAATCTCCTTTGTAAAATCACCCTAGAGGCCATCTAGCCTTTGGCTAGTAGGAAGAATGGTTTTCCTGATAGTCCTGAGGAATGCTAAAAGCCTTGTGATATGATCTGGCAGTTAGAGTCTAACTACTTAGCAAAGCATCTCCCACAATTCCTTATCAATACTTTTCTAATAATCCTTTCCACCTTTGCAGAAGGCAAAAAGTTTACACACCAGTAGACTTCCCTAGCTGCAGAGACACCCAATTTTTTAAAATTATTTTAAAATTTAATGTTATCTTATATGTATGAACATTCTGTCTGTATACCACTCGCATGCCTAGCAGTGATTGTGAGCACCCACGTGGGTGCTGAGAATCCAGCTCATGTGCTCCTAACCCCTGAACCAACTCTAGAATCCTTGCTTTCAGATTTCTTAAAAAGAATGCCCTGCGGGAAATAAATGCCTATCTAGGTTCATTCAGCTCCAGCCCCTTCCAAATCTCTCAGATGAGAAAAGCAGATCACGGTGCAAGCACCAATATGGTGAGCACATTGTTAGCTGACCCAGGAGTGCACGTTTAGAGTTTAAACCACACCCCAAATAAAGAGGTGACCAAGATGGGAAGAGGCTTCAAACAGCATCTTGAATTCTCAGATCACTGAGGAGCTTTTACGAGTCCACCAACTGAGCTGATAATTAATTGGGTAAGAGACTCAAGAGTGAGTTGATAGCACAGCATTTAGTTTTTCAATTATAACTATGGCCCAAAGAGGTAACTAATCAAACAAATGACCTTTTCCAGAGAAATTAAATCGCTCTTCATTTACGAAACCCCTCAACTCTGTGACAAAATTCCAGACACCAGTATAGCCGCTACTTGTACTTTGCTGGAAGCACCCATGGGCATGTTTTAACTGATGGTGGTGATTGCGCAGAATGAATCCAGCCTCCAAGGGCTACTGAGATATGATCTGCCCCTCGCTGAGACTCCCCAGTGTATCTGTAACTCTAAGAGAACTCAGGAAGGAAACAGGTACAGGAGATAAACAGATTCTTCCAGTGGCCATACAGTTATCCCCAAAGGAAACAGTGACAAACCAGAGTATTCAGTATGCGTGTAAGAAAAACATACACAGAGACAGCACGTGAGTGCTACAGAGCTAAGCCCAGCCGGAAGTTTACTGAAAAGCTGTCCATCTCAAATATGCAAATTTGAAACAGTTTAAAATCAGTTAAAACAACCTACCATATAAGTCAGTCAGTTTTTCCAAAAATCTGTGGGGGGTTCTGTTTTGTTTTTGTTTTGTTGTTTGGAGACAAGGTCTCATTGTGTAGCCTTAGCTGACCTGGGACTCAACTGTCGTAGATTTGCCTGCCTCTACCCAGCATTAACTTTTTCTCTTGGTCCTAGAGATTGAACCCAAGGCTTCACAGGTTGGTTGGTTTTCTTTAGTTTCTTCTGGGTTTTGTTTTGTTTTGTTTTGTTTGGGGCTTTTTGGGTGTTGTATTGTGTTTTGTTTTGTTTGAGACAGAATCTCTCCGTGTGTAGCCCCGGCTGTCCCTGGAACTTGCTCTGTAGATTAGGCTGGCTTCAAACTCACCAAGATCCTCCTGCCTCTACCTCCCAAGTCCTGAGATTAAAGATGTGCACCAATACACCTGGCAACTTTTGTGTCCTTAAATAATTACAGCATCTGAGAGATTAAACTCGGGGCCTGATATTCCATTTTTCACAGTAATTCTCTGAAGTTGTATTATTGTTCCCGTTCTCCAGGCAGCAAAATGGAACACACTCAACTTCCAGTTTGCTGAAGCTCACACAGCTCTGGAGGTTTAAAGCTATTTAGGCTAAGAGGCACAGAAGAGGACCAATTAGAGGTTATAAGGGGAAAAAGCTGTCCTGGCCCCGAGAAGGGCAGTTCCGCATCTGCCTTGCTAGATGGCCCTGCCTTCAAGCTTTCAGCCTATAATCAACCCATATTGAAACCAGATTTACGGGCGCTTCAGAGGAGAGCTTTGTGATTTTCTGAAGCAGACATGTTTAGTATTTTAGAAGGTCAAACCCCCTATGGTGCAGTGTTTTTAATAAAATCAGTTCAACAGAAATTAGAGACACACCAGGCAATTTCTAGGAAGCCTCTAAGCCATCCGAAATAAGAAGGAAAGAACATAAAAGACAGAATCGGGTTCGGATCAATCTCTTCCAAAAGGGCTGGGACTCACAGGTTATAGATACAGACACATCGTGACGATCTTAACCCCATTTGCGTCTGGTTTGTGCAAGTTTCCACTCAGAAAGGAAAATTACTTTGGGGGAGTGTTCCACGTGCTTGTTAAACAAAAGCTGTTCTGGGTAGTAGAGGGGTACACAGTCACCTCAAAATACGCACGCGCGAACCCCCAAGAGAGAAATGAACTAATGAAGGAATCACCACACCACTCTCGGATCACCAAAGCAGATAGATAGGCAGCGCAGCCTCTTCCTCCAAGGGCTCAGCCCTCCCAGCCAGTCTGTGGAGGGCCCAGTAAGCCAAAACGCAGAACCAAGAACCTGCAGTCCGTTCGTCAACAGAGCAAGCTGTGGCGAGGTCAAGGCGAACCTAAACACAGGACCTGCTCTTAGGAAAAGGGGTATCACCTCAGGCAGCTAGAGCTGGATTCCCCGGAAAAAGTCAGAGGGACAGGGAGTCTCTACCTACCTACCCCCACAGGACAGGTTGGGGTAGACCCGTGAGCGCCTAGAAAGAACAGGAAGCAGGCCAGGCAAACCCAGAACCACAGGAGACACTGCACTCTGCTTCCAGGAACCCTTCACTCTGGGCAGACACAAGCCTCTCCTGCCCCGTGGTGTACGCAGATGTTACAGCTTTTCAAAGCACAAGGCTTCCTTCGTTGGGTTTTTTTTTTTTTTCTTCCCTAATGAGCTGCTGAGTTGCTAATTCAAAGTGACTTGAAATCCACAAATAAGGAGCAGATAGAGGAAAAGGGGCCTCCTCCGCAGCACTAGAGAATATATAGGGTGACTACCTTTAAAGCAGGGTTCTCAACCTTCCTAACGCCGAGATTCTTTAAATACAGTTCCTCACGTTGCGGTGACCCCCAACCATACAATTTTTTGATTGCAACTTCATAATTGTAATTGCTGTTATGAATCATAACACAAATCTCTGATATGAAGGGTCTCTGATTAGTGCCCCCCTAACCCACAGGTTGATAACCGCTGGCTTTAAAGTATCATTGACCTGAGCCGGGTATGGCGGTGACAATCTGAATTCTCAACACTGGAGAGACTGAGGCAGCACTGGGATTTGGGACTCCCTCTGAACGACACAGAAAAACTTATGTCAAAAAGTCTGGGGGAAGCTGGGCAGGGGTATTGATTGCACTTTTAATCCCCGCACTTGGAAGGCAGAGGCCTGTGGATCTATCTGACTTCTAGGGCCAGCCTGGTCTACAGAGCAATTCAAGGTCCAGGACAGCCAGGGCTACACAAGACCAACTTGAAAAAAAAAAACAAAAAAACACAACAATAACAACAAAACATTGAAGAAACTGCTGACATTGCATGTGACAAAGGAAAAACCAATGAATGAGGAACACAATTATCAACCCTTAATCCACCTCCTGCCAAGTCTGATCAATCAAGTCTCCTCTCTAGAATGGTTTGAATAGGGAAATTGAAGTCTTTGACGCTTGGAGACCACAAGCATGGGGAGAGAGGGCCTACCAGGTTGGCGGACGGTGCACATAAAACCTGATTATTTTCCATAAAAACGGTCAGGTGTGTGTGTGGCAGAAAAAAAAGCTGTCAACCTTAGAAAGCTAAGGGTACTGGGGCTTATTAAGATAAGAATTCACTACAGAACCTAACCTGTTTGGGGTTGTTATCTATTGACACTTGAAATAATCTAATAGAAAGTGGGCATACTGGTATACACTTTAAATCCCACCATTTGGGAGGCAAAGGCAGAGGCAGGGGCAGCCAAATCTATGTGTTGGAGGCTAGCCTGGTCTCCACAGTGAGTTACAGCACAGCCAGATACCTAGTGAGACCCTATCCTGAGGAGGGGAAAAAAATCTAGGTGCTCATTAGTCCGTGAATGTGGCACCCCTCTTAAAGAATGTTGAATTCTGTTTAGTACCCTAGTGAAAGTATGCAAACATACAGAAAAATCTCATCTTCAAATAAGAATGCTAGAGGCTCAAGTTAAAAAAAATAATCAGGTACATAAAAGAAATGCTCACATTTAACATACCGAAGATCCATTTTGAGGGAAAGGACCACAAACAAGGTAAAGCAAGTCGTAGATGAGGCAAATGTCACTTTCCTGGCTAGAGATCCTGTTCTATTTGGTTATATTAGTAAAAGGGACATTTGGAAGAAGAAACCTAATAGTTGTGTTATTAAAATGTCAATTTAATAGAATTCACTCCTGAAAGCCTTCTTAAGGAGTGAAAAGATATTTAGAAACAGATACTGTAAGTCTAATCATGTTTAAAGACCGGGAGCATTGCTTAACAAAATTTGGCTAGTTTGGGAGACAAAATATTTAATTTGGTTTGAGACAAAATAAACTGTCACAGTAGACAGTGGTTACCTTCACTAAAGACATTCTTGAGTTGGGGGAGGTGGACCTAGCCACAGTCCTTGCAGAGAAAGAGGACGAAGCTGATAAGACATTCCTTTTGTTACAGCAACCTCAGAACCTCAGGTCCTATCTGGTCTGGCACAGTAGGTGAGGAATTGCTTGGGGCGTAGCTTAGTAGCAGACTGTGCACTTAGCATGCACAGGGCCAGAGACAACTTTTAGCACAAACAAGCAAAGTTCTTACATGAAAACTAAAACCAGAGCCATTCTGGAAAACAGTTACAAGTGAGACACTAGACAATGGTCATTGCACAGAGAATTAATGACTTAAGAATGAACAAGATCAAACCCTACATTTGAGAAGTATAAGTCAAGAGATCTTCATCCATATAATTAACGTGTACTCTCGTACACTTCCAAATCAAATTCTTTTTGACCGGTTGGCTTTCTGTGGTGCTGGGGAAGTCACAGACAGGGCCTCGTGAGCACCAGACAAGCATCTTACCACTGCACTGCCCCACTGCCAGCCTCCCCAAGCCCCAGTCTGAAGTTTTAATTCATGAAAGACACCACTAAATTTTCGGACAAAAATATATATATTTTAAAAAATCTTTACAATAAATGAAGTTGGAGGAGCTTACAGAGAGCACAGTGTTTTTATTTCGGTCAGTTGTGGCTCCCTGGGACACAAAGAACCCTGGGAAAGTGTGCAGAGTCCTCTCTTTGCTTTCTTATAATTTTAAAGCAAATTAATCCATTTGACTGTAGAGTCTGTGCAAATAATCCTTCAGAAGAAATACCCAAGATTGTCTTTCCAGAGGTCATTTCGTTTCTCCAAGATGACTAATCGAGTTAGTTTGTCTCCAGATAAAAGTGCTCCTGTCAGCAGAACTCAGAAGGCCTTCAAGGGTTCCGTTTATAGTTCAGACACGACTGTCATACGAACTCCAGTTTCCCATGACCACTGTACATGCCCCAGTGCACGAGGGAGAGGATCTTCTCATGGCTGAGGTCTGCTTGCCTCATTTTGTCGCAGGTCAGACAGCAGTTCTCCTGCCCACTGACGGGCACCATGCACTCCAAGTCCAACTTTGCAACCTGCCCCTTGGAGTGGTGTCCGTGAAAGCTGTAGTGCAAGCGGGAGAGCATCTGCTGCCGCTGATCCTGCAGTCTCTTGTTCTCGCTTCGCAGCATTCGCAGGGCCAGCATAATGAGCAGCACCAAGATCAGTCCGCCAGCGATGGGAACCGCTATCACGGCTGCGCGGAACCACAGTTCTCTGGAGGAAGTCAGCTCCTGAACCTTCGTGATGAGGTTTCTGCTGCTGTCATGCTGATACCTGTTTCCTTGTCCTAAAGGAGTACAAAGCACATTTGGTCAAACAGACTGGGGGATCGCCTCCTGGAAGCAGGCGTGAACACACACAGCCAATTTTCCATAAGAAAGCTCACTGAAAGGGCAACTTACCAGCCATTTTCAAGAAATGACATGTTACAAAAGTACCCAAAGATGCTTACAAATGCATCTGTTTACAGGCTGTCATTACTTGGATGTAATGGTCTTTTAATGTCCTCAAAATGTTCAAATAACAGGCAAAGCCTATTATGCAGAGACATCTAATGCTCAAGCAGACATAAAAGCCACTCAGTTAGAGACGGTCTTAGCATCCAGCCATGCTCTCCCTCTAGTGTCTCTAATTACATTAACAACAAAATCAATAGCAGACATACAAAGTCGCTGCTGTCACAAGCCTATAGATCTGGCAGGCTCCGGGTCAGGGCGGCTTGGACCTACCTGAGGCTTCGCTCTTGGGAGGAGAGAGAACGTCGTGCAGTCCTCGGTAATTGCACATGTCTTCGTGACAGCATTCCAACGTGGGCACGGCAGGACCAGAGTGGTTTTGGGCCTGTTTGGCTCGGCAGATGTCTGCTGTGCTTGCAAGTGAGTCCAGGCAGCCGTGGGTGAGTGGGGAATTGGTGTTCTGAGGATCGAGAAGTCTGGAGAAGCAGGCGCTGAGCTCAGACTTACACATGTAACCTGTTGCCACACAGTGGGCGGCATCGCAGTAGCATCTGATCTCGCCTGAAGACAAAGAAACTACATAAGCATCGGGTGAAGCCCAGACTCACAGGAGGCACTTACTGTAGGTTATTCAAGATGGCTGTTTCCAACAGCAGTGCACGGGGACGGAAATGCCCCCAAAGCAAGCAGCGTTTCAACTTTCAGTGAGCTAACGCTAGGAATATACTCAAGCCAAGCGACAGATTCATGACAAGCTAGAGTAATGAACTACCTTGTGGTTTGAAGGGAAACTGTTTTCACTATATTGCCTTTTGTTCTAAGGTAAAAATCATATTATTTATCCATTTTAATGCTATACAACCACACGAGATAAAAAAATGCCAGGCTCTGGGGTTTTTGTCTACATAAATATTTGATCAGAACTACTGAATTGCCAAGTTGTAAGAGCCTGAGTTGACACCTTATAAAGTTATTAACTAGACACAACAATCTAGAAACTGCATCGGTCAGGAGGTTTTCAAACCATGAAACTGGCAGCCCTCTGGTATCTCTCTAGAAAAGGCAAACTTTGCCTATAAAGATCCTTTCATGCAAAGGAGCTTTTAGTCTGAACATTGTAAAACAGGAACTAGGCAGTTTACAATTAGTGGTTTGCTTGCCAAAGTCAATTTCTTTCAGCCCAAATGGAAAGTCATAAAAGTGGGGGGATGTTAAAACTGCAAGGGTAACTTCCCTCCTCCCCCCACCCTCTCCTCCCCCTCCTCCTCAGCTTTACATGTAATTTAACATGTAACCTAAAAGAGGAAACACAAAACTGAAAATCCCTGCTGGTTGAAGGAAAAATCCTTAAGGAAACCTCAAATTTTTCTCCAGGAAGTGATTAAAGTTTCTTTTATAAAGCTGGATTCTGTTGTAAGTTGCAAGGCTCTGTTAACATCTTGTCACAGTGCAAGATTTCAGGCTTGGCCATGGACCTGAGAGTTATCTATCACAAGAAACTGAGATGCCCAAAAGGGGGAACGCCCATCACTGTTGGCTGCCACAGCTCACTACTGTAAACCAAACTCAGGCATACGTCTCCCGTTGCAGGTCCCAATCAGAAGATCTGTCTGCCTACTGAAACCTCCGCTCTGACACTCAACACCGAGAGCCTTGGCTTTCCCAAACCCCCTCCCAGCTTTGCTCCTCTTCCTGCTCCTTTCTGTGAATGCCTGAGTAAGGTGTCTCATCTAATCATCTGTCCAAATTCCAGGCCACCGCATGGTGCGCTCGGTTTTCACCCAGGCAGCTCACACTTCAGCTGGAAGAAAAGCCAGCCGGTGCAAACCCTGCTCTCGGTTACGGGTCCAGGTCCCTTCTCCTCTACTTAGATCCCTAAGTCTACAGCAATTCCTTTTTGTTTTCCCCTCCTCCTTCCAAGTTCAGTGTATTCTTTGCATAAAAGTTCACCAGTCTTAGGCGATAATGACTACATATCCCCGGCCTGACAAATTCAATACAGACTTAAAGTAGAAATAAAACAGATTAAAAGTCTGCTTTGAACCTATTAGCCTCAGATTTGGTACAGAAAGGGAAAACTAGACGGCTGCTTCAGTGTTTATGAGCACCTATTTAAAAAAAAATACTACATTTTCAATGACCTAAAGCAGTCTTAATAAAG